>APFE031055936.1:47022-343093 GCA_000404065.3 Pinus taeda | reverse complement strand
GGAGACTATTTAAAGGTATGGGGAATACAATGCAAGAATAAGAGCTTAGATTCATCATAGCTCTTTATAGTATCAACCTAGATCCATCTTAACATTGTATCTATCAAGCACTGAGAGGGATCAAATCTCTTGAGGTGAAAACCTCTTTTTTGAGTGCAAAACGTGAGGAAAGTTTTGCACTTCGAGAGATTTGATCCCTCTTTGTGCTTGATAGATCCTGTGTTAAGATGGACGTAGGCTAGTTTCAATCGTGTGCGGTCATAAAAGAATTGTTGAACATCTAATTATTTTGATCATTTTAAATATGCTAAATATGTCTAATATTAATTTGGTCAACTTAATTTAAAATTTTCTTAGTTACCTCAGTTTGTTGAGATGATAGACACTGTTAGTAACTTGAATGCTGAAAAATGATGAAATACAAATTTTGAGTGCAAAGTGTCAATGTGACAATTTTGATAGATATAAAATGTGAATACTAAGAATATAGTCAATTACAAATAATCTTCATTACAATCAATTAGAAACTATTTTGTTATACTATAATTATTGTTATACTTATTAGTTTTTCCATTTTCTCATATCGATCATATGAAAAGAATAGTTGGAATCATAGAACATTCAAATATTTCGCTCGAGCTACTGTAGTAAACAACATACCTTATATATGTTGCTCTACAATATTAATAGTAGTTTTATCCAAATTCTGTCATTGTGACTTATGAAGTGTTAAACCCCAAATAATTTTCAATTGTAAATATTTTCTAACAATATTGAATGATGGAAAATGGGAATAATAAGAATGTACTTATTTTTAAATAGTTTATAGTTTCAAAAAGCAAACATTTGGGGTAAGCAAACATTTTACTTAGGATGAAAATTTGAGTATTGTATTTATGGTTGAATAATTTTTATGTGCTTACACTGAGAGAGTGTGTGTATGTTTTTGGTGACAGAAGGAGAGACAAGGGGATATAGAGATATAGATGGGGTGGGTAGAGGAAAGAAGACAGATGCAAAGATAGGAGGGAGGAAGAGATGTAGATATGGAGAGAGAAATGTTAGAGAGAGAGAGAAAGCGAAGAGAGGGAGGGAGGGGAAATGGAGGGAGGTAGAGAGAGATATAGATAGATATGGAGAGAGAGAGTGTATATTTAGGGGTTGAGATAGAGAGATAAAGAAGGAAATACAATGGGAGATAGAGATGTAGATGGAGGAGGTAGAGATGTGCTTACACTGCAATCAATACACATATATAATCTAATTACTTTGAAATTAATGTACATAATATATCTTGTTGCATCAAATCAAAAGTCAACATCTACACTAAAATCAATGCATCTAGTGCAAACAATCAAATAGGATTAGAAATCAACATCTCTACTGAAATCAGTGCATCTAGTGCAAGAAATCAAATAGGATTAGAAATCAATATCTACACTAAAACCGTTGCATCTAATGCAAGCAATCGAATATGAGTACAAATCAAAATCTATGATGAAACCAATGCATCTAGTGTAAGTTATTCAATATGATTAGAAATCGACATCTACACTGAAATCAATGCATATAGTGCAAGCGATAAAAAAGGATTAGAAATCAATATCTACACTAAAACTAATGAATCATGTGCAAGCAATCAATTATGAGTATAAATAAACATTGACATTGAAATCAATGCATCTAGTGTAAGGTATTAAATAGAATTATAATGCGACATCTACACTAAAACCAATGCATATAGTGAATGTGATCAAATATGATTAGAAATCAACAACTACATTGAAATCAATACATCTATTTTAGTGAAAATCTAAAATATTCACGAATTTATAGATATATCTAATATTTTTGGATTTCTCTCTGTGAGAATTTTTCTAATTCCCTCTCTCTCCATCTTCCATTCTGTGTCTATCTCTCTTCCACTCTCCTTCTCTCTCTTCCCTTCCCTCTCCCACCCATCTCACTCTATCTTTCTCTTCTTTCCTCTCTCCCCCTATCATCTACATTTATACCTCCCTCTAGCTATCCTTATTTGTCTCTCTATCTCAACCGCTTAAACACATGCCACGCTCTCTCTCTCTCCCCATATCTATCTATCTCTCCCTCCTCCTTTCCCTCTCTATCTCTTCCCCTTCTCTTTCTCTCTCTCTCTCTCTCTCTCCATCTATATCTCTACCTCCCATCTATCCCTCTTCCTCCCTCCCTTTCTTTGCCTCTCTCTTCTACTCCTTCCCCCACCCCATCTATATTTATATCTCCCCTTGTATATCCTTCTCACCCACAAAACATACACACTTTCTCTCCATATCTCTCTCTCTCCATCCTTCTTCCTCTCCCTCTACCTCTCCACCTTCTCTCTCTCTCTCTCACTGACTCTCCATCTCTCCCTTGCCTCTCCCCATCCACCATTGTCTCTCTATGTCTTTCTTCCTCTACCAACTCCATCTCTCTCTGCCCCCCCTCTCTCTCATCTCTTTCAAGTCCTCTCTCTTTTCCCTTCATCTCTCTCACCTTCTCTACCACTTCCCTCTATCTCTGCCCCCATCATACACACACTCTCTCGCCACTCTCTCTGTCACTCTCTCCCTCCCTCTCTCCTTCTCTCTCTCCCCCTACCTGGTCCATATCTATGTCTCCCTGTCTCGGTCTCCCCTTGTTTCCCTATATTTATCCTCTCCCTTTCTCCCTCTTCCCTTGTTTCCTCTCTCCCTCATTCCATCTTCAACACTCCCTTGTCACTCGCTCCCTCTCTCCCCCTCCTTTCCCTCTTCCTTCCTCTCTCTTACTCTATCTCTCACCTCTATGTCTCTCTCCCACACTCTATTCTCCCTTCCATCTCACTCAGTTTCTTAAATATGATCCTATTGTATTATATTTAAGAAAGTATCTAAATTAATAAAAACATAATTGGTTGTAAAATAATAAACATATATTTTGTATCAATCATGTTAAAGAAAATTTCCCATTTCCTGACTCACCTGTCACTCCAACCTTCAGTTTTTTTACTCTCTCATCCTTGTAGGCACTCTCGGGCACCCATTGGTCAGAAGCCAACTCTAGGCCCAAACATCCTCCGCCACTCTAAAAAGGTTGTCACCATTGGCAAAGCCATCCCAACAAACTCCATTTCCAAGACCATCATGTCAACAAATAGATAACTCTACCTACGACCTTCTCCATGCAAATCCCGTCACAACTCTGAAAGAACATCATGTGTTGGTCCCCTCATGATGGTGACTAATCAGGTAGCTAATTTGACCGTAAATTCTCCTCCACAAGAACGCATGCATGTCACATCTTAATGATTGTCATCGCATCATGTTGTCATATGAACTTCCTATCCATCTCACCTCCATAGCTTGTTCATCACTTCAAGGGTTTTCAATGTTATGAGAAGATGAAAATGAGCCCATCCTCCACGCTACGTTCAGAAACATGGTGGGGATGGGAAGGTTGGTGGCCTTCCATCTACATCCTCATCCTGCTCCAACATCTCGATCCAAGTGTCAATATCTTCCTCCTATACTCTCTACGTGTATTCCTCTCAGTCCCCCTTTCGTAAGGTCTCTAGTTTCACATTTATGCGCTCCTCCATTGCCTCTACTCTACTTGCCAAGTCTAGAACCCTATCAGACAATGTTCTAGTAATATTTTCTTTCTCCATGTGTTTTGGATTCGTTTGACTCAAACTCTCACAGACTTCCTTGTTTTGCTTGACCTCTTCCACACCCATTGTTTTTATCTTACATTCACCCCTCACGGCTGCCATGGTAGTGATACTCAAAGGTATATCTTCCCTTCCATTGTAAATATACAACTTTCTCAAATGTGGCATGATCATAGCCTCATACTCATTCATGAAATCTATGCCCAAAACTGCATCATAATCATCCTTCCACACGATTGTCAAGTCAATATTTCCTAGCCATTAACAAATATTCACTTCCACAATATCTGCCACTCCAATCACTTTGTCTGGTGGAGAGTTCATTTCCTTGAGACGAGTTTGAGTTTGAACAAACTTCAGTCCAACTTTTATTATTGCCTCTTCTCTCATCAAGTTATGGGTTGCACCAGTGTTCAACATGGTGAGAAATGTGCCCTACCCAAAATTCATCTGAGAATACTCCAACTTATTCCTCTTAGGATCACGCTTTGGGATAGCCTGTGTTGCTACTATAGCACCCAAGATCTGAATCATCTCAATAATTGGTTCCTCTTTCATATTTCCATCTAACTGAAACAACTGTAATCTTCAATCTTGAAGGACAATTCTTCAATGTGTGATCAACTTCACACAACACACACACACACACACACAAGGGGGAAGGGTATGAGGACGGGTATCCGTTACTAGTTATGCCTAGGGGAAAGAGAATCCTGATATTTCACAGAAAGAAAGAGAGAAGGGATACCATGTAAATTAAGATAGAGAGGGAGATGAAAACCCTACGGTGGATAATGTGATATATATATTGCAGGAGAGAAAGGAAATGTTTATCTTACCCTTACCAGTGGGAGAGAAAGGCTCATAATCCCAATACAGGGTTTGCAGGATGTTGAAAAAGGAGAGGAGAAAATATCTCCAACTCCTCTTGGTTTACTTGACAATTAGAGGAAGATCTGAGGGGGAACTGACAATAAAATATAGTTGAAGGTTGGGAGTAAATTTGTAGCCTTTAGCATAATTCAGGATAAGTAGTGTCCTTGGAGGTAAGGGTACTCCTGAGATAATTTGAATTTTGAGGCAAATCATATTTATATAAATACTATGACTCTGACTTGATTATAGGTTGGAAGGAGATGGTACAGGTAAGACGAATTTGTACAGTAAATTTTTATTATCAATTGAAGTTTTTTTTATCTAATATTAAAGAAAATGATTATATTGGAAAGAGAATATTGGTATCCAAAAACTGAAAATCCGTAGAAATATGTGTTAGAGACAAGCTAAATACAGTTCGAAAGAATTTAATTTTGAGACTTGGGTTATTGCTCATAGGAGAGTCTAAATGAGAATGTAGTTATAGAATATATTCCCATGATAAGAGCTAGAGTAATAAATAACAAACTAATACAGGGAGGAATTTTTGGTTAAGCCCAGGTTGAAATCCCTTGAGAGAATCCAAATGGTATGACTATCATATTTACTACATGTTTGGTTGCGGGTTCGAATTAATAGGACTTAGGGACTAACAAAGCTTCCTAGTTACATGTACCTTTGTTGCCATGGACTAGAAAAGAATGTCTTTATATAGATATATAAATCTATTTACATGTCTCAATATATAAGTTATTTTTTAACCAAAATGATATATTGAAAAATATATGCATTCTCTTGTATTAAATCAATACAAAGCAAAAATTCATAATAGTTTTCATGTGCAAGCGCTTGCATAAAAAAAGAATGAAATAAATTAAATACCCTCTAATTCTAAAAGAATATAGAACTATTACAAAATGGGAACTAATGAATACATATCCATATATACTTAAGTAGTACTTTTGAAGACATTTTGGAAAATATTATAAAATATTCCATTAGACAAAGAGTAATACACGAAGAAGTCATTTGTAAAAAGGAATTATTAAGCATTTGGAAGTTACCATTACAATTTCATCACACATAAAACTAGAGTGCATGCAAAACATATATATGTATGTATGTTCAATATCACAATAGGAACAAAATTTATAGAATGTAATTAAAAGAAATAACTAATAATTACCTATTGGGATAACAAGTGACCCTCATCGCATCATGTTGTCATATGAACCTCCTATCCATCTGACCTCCATAGCTTTCTCATCACTTCAAGGGTTCTCAACGTTATGAGAAGATGAAAATGAACCCATCCTCCATGCTAAGTTCAGAAACATTGTGGGGATGGCAAGTTTGGTGGCCTTCCATCTACATCCTCATTTTGCTCCAACATCTCGACCCAAGTGTCAACATCTTCCTCCTATACTCTCTACGTGTATTCCTCTCAGTCCTCCTTTCGTAAGGTCTCCAGTTTCACATTTATGCACTCCTCCATTGCGTCTAGTCTGCTTTCCATGTCTAGAACCCTATCAGACAATGTTCTAGTAATGTTTTCTTTCTCCATGCGTTTTGGATCCATTTGATTCAAACTCTGACAGACTTCCTTGTTTCGCTTGACCTCTTCCACACCCATTGTTGTTATCTTACATTCACCCCTCGCGGTTGCCATGGTAGTGATAGTCAAAGGTATATCTTCCCTTCAATTGTAAATATACAACTTCCTCAAATGTGGCATGATCATAGCCTCATACCCTTTCATGAACTCTATGTCCAAAATTGCATCATAATCATCTTTCCACACGCTTGTGAAGTCAACATTTCCTAGCCATTCAAAAACCTTCACTTCCACAACATCAGCCACTCCAATCACTTTGTCTGGTGGAGAGTTCATTGCCTTGAGACAAGCTTGAGTTTGAACAAACTTCAGTCCAACTTTCCTTACTGCCTCTTCTCTCATCAAGTTATGGGTTGCACCAGTGTTCAACATGGTGAGAAATGTGCCCTACCTAAACTTCATCTCGGAATACTCCAACTTATTCCTCTTAGGATCACACTTTGGGATAGCCTGTGTTGCTGTTGCAGCACCCAAGATCTGAATCATCAGAATAATTGGTTCCTCTTTCATATTTGCATCTAACTACAACAACTGTAATTTTCAATCTTGAAGGACAATTCTTCAATGTATGATCACCTTCACACAACACACACACACACACACACAAGGGGGAAGGGTATGAGGACTGGTATCCGTTACTAGTTATGCCCATTGGAAAGAGAATCCTGATATTTCACAGAAAGAAAGAGAGAAGGCATACCATATAAATTAAGATAGAGTGGGAGATGAAAACCCTACGGTGGATAATGTGATAGATATTGCGGGAGAGAAAGGCAATGTTTATCTTACCCTTACCAATTGGAGAGAAAGGCTCATAAGCCCAATACAGGGTTTGCAGGATGTTGAGAAAGGAGAGGAGGAAATATCTCCAACTCCTCTTGGTTTACTTGACAATTAGAGGAAGATCTTAGGGGGAGCTGACAATAGAATACAGTTGAAGGTTGGGAGTAAATTTGTAGCCTTTAGCATAATTCAGGAAGAAATCAAAGATAAGTAGTGTTCTTGGAGGTAAGGGTACTCCTGAGATAACTTGAATGTTGAGGCAATTCATATTTATATAAATATTATGACTATGACTTGATTACAGCTTGGAAGGAGATGGTATAGGTAAGACGAATTTGTATAGTAAATTTTATTTGTCAATTGAAGTTTTTATATCTAATATTAAGGAAAATGATTATATTGGAAAGAGAATATTGGTATCCAAAAACTGAAAATCCGTAGAAATATCTGTTAGAGACAAGCTAAATACAGTTAGAAAAATAAAATTTTGAGACTCGGGTTATTGCTCAGAAGAGAGTCTAAATGAGAGTTTAGTTATATAATATATTCCCATGATAAGAGCTAGAGTAATAAATAATAAACTAATACAGGGAGGAATTTTTGGTTAAGCCCAGGTTCAAATCCCTTGAGAGAATCCAGATGGTATGACCATCATATTTACTACATGTTTGGCTGCGGGTTGGAATTAATAGGACTTAGGGACTAACAAAGCTTCCTGGTTACATGTACCTTTGTTGCCATGGACTAGAAAAAAATGTCTTTATATAGATATAAATCTATTTACATGTCTCAATATATAAGTTATTTTTTAACCAAAAAGATATATTGAAAAATATATATATATTCTCTTGTATTAAATCAGAACAAAACAAAAACTCATAATAGGTTTCACATGCAAGCGGTTGCATAAAACAAGAATGAAATAAATTAAATACCCTCTAATTCTAAAAGAATATAGAACTGTTACAAAATGGGAACTAATGAATACATATCCATATATACTTAAGTAGTGCTTTTGAAGACATTTTCGAAAATATTATAAAATATTCTATTAGACAAAGAGTAATACACGAAGAAGTCATTTGTAAAAAATAATTATTAAACATCTAGAAGTTATCATTACAATTTCATCACACATAAAACTAGAGTGCATGTAAACCATATATATGTATGTATGTTCAATATCGCAATAGAAACAAAATTTATATAATGTAATTAAAAGAAATAACTAATAATTACCTATTGAAATAACAAGTGACCCTCTAAAGTCATTGCTGACTTGGGTTACTCGCAAAAATTACAATTAATTACAAATTAAATAGTCATTTAAACTCTTAGCCTAGGAGGGTCTTTCCATTATACTTAAAGACGAGAATTCTCATAACCCTGATCTAAAAAAAATCAAGTATGCAGTAATCTTGGAAGTGGTCATCTATAATAAGTTAATAACCCAATACAATCAATAGAGAGGGCTTAGGTTTCACAGCTAGACAAGGCTCACAAGAGTCAAACCAAAAAGATTTACAATCTGGACTTCTTAAGTATTCAAAGAAGAATATGTGAAAGATCCTTAATTTCCTCAAAGACCTTGCAAGAGTCATACCACAACATACCTCACTTGAAATACAAATCAAGTGTTCCATTAGTAAATTTTAGTAAAATGTTTGCAAAAGAAAATAAAGAAATTATTGGAGGGCCATGATATTTTATCTTCAAGAGTCGACGAGAATAGACCCTCCCATTCCAACACAAGGATTATCAATGGAAGACCTTGTAATTATTTTTAAAGACAACATGTGGATGAAAACCCTTACAATATGCCATGGAAGGTATTAGGCTCACCTTTGGGAAGAGAAACTATTGCAGTAATCATTTCAAGTTTATTGTCAGAGGTCAAATAATAGTATTCTAGGAAGAACCCTTGTTTGAAGTTCCCAAACTTGAATGTACCAATTCATTACATAGATACTATGTTAGCATCGAAATTAAGGCAACTCAACCAAGAAGAAAATGTAATAAAAAAACCTACCCTCCCAAAATTAAAATAGGAACTAGACGTTTACCTTCAAATCATGATGACTGGAAGGTGTGGCAGATGACCTGGACCACTGTTATAAAGCTCTACTAGTAAAGAATTCGAATTTAATTGTTGAAGGAGAAGAAAAATCTCCAGTAGGGATTCAGGTACCCTGAGTCATTTAGTCATTTGTCATAGTGCAAATGAGGTCATGATGGTGAGGTTAGGGTAGGTAGTTACCCTAACCAAGTACTAATAGATCCCCTTTTTATGATTGTAGTGAGAATCAAAGATTAGTGTTCTTGGAGACAAGGGTACTCCTGAGCTAATTTGAATGTTGAGGCAATTCATATTTATATAAATACTATGGCTATGACTTGATTACAGGTTGGAAGGAGATGGTATAGGTAAGACAAATTTGTACAGTAAATTTTTATTATCAATTGAAGTTTTTATATCTAATATTAAAGAAAATGATTATATTGGAAAGAGAATATTGGTATCCAAAAACTGAAAATCTGTAGAAATATGAGACTTGGGTTATTGCTGAGAAGAGAGTCTAAATGAGAATGTAGTTATATAATATATTCCCATGATAAGATCTAGAGTAATAAATAATAAACTAATACAGGGAGGAATTTTTGGTGAAGCCGAGGTTGAAATCCCTTGAGAGAATCTAGATAGTATGACCATCATATTTACTACATGTTTGGTTGCGGGTTGGAATTAATAGGACTTAGGGACTAACAAAGCTTCCTGGTTACATGTACCTTTGTTGCCATCGACTAGAAAAAAAAGTCTTTATATAGATATATAAATCTATTTACATGTCTCAATATATAAGCTATTTTTTAACCAAAATGATATATTGAAAAATATATACATTCTCTTGTATTAAATCAGAACAAAACAAAAATTCATAGTAGGTTTCAGATGCAAGCGGTTGCATAAAACAAGAATGAAATAAATTAAAAACCCTCTAATTCTAAAAGAATATAGAACTGTTACAAAATGGGAACTAATGAATGCATATCCATATATACTTAAGTAGTACTTTTGAAGAAATTTTGGTAAATATTATAAAATATTCCATTAGACAAAGAGTAATACACGAAGAAGTCATTTGTAAAAAAGAATTATTAAACATTTGGAAGTTACCATTACAATTTCATCACACATCAAACTAGAGTGCATGAAAAACATATATATGTATGTATGTTCAATATCACAATAGGCACAAAATTTATAGAATATAATTAAAAGAAATAAGTAATAATTACCTATTGAGATAACAAGTGACCCCCTAAGGTCATTTCTGACTTGGGTTACTCGCAAAATTTACAATTATTTATAAATTAAATAGTCATTTAAAATCTTAGCATAGGAGGGTCTTTCCATTATACTTAAATACGAGAATACTCATAACCCTGATCTAAAAAAAAATCAAGTATGCAGTAATTTTGGAAGTGGTTGTCTATAATAAGTTAATAACCCAAGACAATCAATAGAGAGGGCTTAGGTTTCACAGCTAGACAAGGCTCACAAGAGTCAAACCAAAAAGATTTAGAATCTAGAGTTCTTAAGTATTCAAAGAAGAATATGTAAAAGATCCTTAATTTCCTCAAAGACCTTGCAAGAGCCATACCCCAACATACCTCACTTGAAATACAAATCAAGTGTTCCATTAGTAAGTTTTAATAAAATGTTTGCAAAAGAAAATAAAGAAATTATTGGAGGGCCATGATATTTTATCTTCAAGAGTCGACAATAATAGACCCTCCCATTGCAACACAAGGATTATCAATGGAAGACCTTGTAATTATTTTTTAAAGACAACATGTGGATGAAAACCCTTACAATATGCCATGGAAGGTATTAGGCTCACCTTTGGGAAGAGAAACTATTGCAGTAATCATTTCAAGTTTATTCTCAGAAGTGAAATAATAGTCTTCTAGGAAGAACCCTTGTTCGAAGTTCCCAAACTTGAATGTACCAATTCATTACATATATACTATGTTAGCATCGAAATTAAGGCAACTCAACCAAGAAGAAAATGTAATGAAAAAACCTACCCTCCCAAAATTAAAATAGGAACTAGACGTTTACCTTCAAATCATGATGACTGGAAGGTGTGGCAGATGACCTGGACCACTGTTATAAAGCTCTACTAGTAAAGAATTCAAATTTAACTATTGAAGGAGAAGAAAAATCTCTAGTAGTGATTCAGGCAGCCGCAGCCATTTCGTCATTTGTCATAGTACAAATGAGGTCATGATGGTGAGCTTAGGGTAGGTAGTTACCCTAACCAACTGCTAATAGATCCCTTTGTATGAGAATCAACAGTGATTAAAGTGCCAACAAGTCTCCTCCACCTAGGAGGCTATTAATGAAAACCCTATTTGTGGACAATTAGATCAAAAGATCTGTAACCATAAGAAGTGAAAAAGGTAATAACATAGAAATAATTCAATACAATACTTTTCAGTTTTCATATGCTAGCCACTATAGAATACTATAGCACATGCATAACCAAATTAATCTGGGTGGGCAAATAAAGATGTTTAAGAGGTATGCTAATACCTAGACACATAATCAATACATAGGATGGTTGCTATGCGAATCAGTTTGGAATGGGATGCATATGTGAAGTAATGAGATCAATACATAAGTTTTAAGTATTACCACAAAGGTTTTGATAAAATTATTAGCTTTAAGTAACACCGCGATATTCATACTGAATATAAATAAAGTCCAAAGTTTTATATGCGTGTAGGTTATAAAAATACCATAATGGCTATATAAACCATACAAGTATAATAAATATATATGTATTAATTTCTTGGAAGGACTTCTAGCTATTGAGACTTAAATTAAAGCTCGGGAAAAATCCAATATTTCGTATGGTAATAAAACAAGAAAGAAAGTGAGTAATAAATAATTGTATATGTAGTTTGTAATATAAAAAGAACTTGCACCTTTATTTGAGATGATAATGTTGGGGATACTTTTGTCTACATAGAAATAAATTATTAGAGGTGAGCAAAAATATGTAACATAAGAGAAAGAAAAGTATTATATCCAGATAGATAATTTGCAAAAGAAAAAAAATTGTAATAAAGGGAGATGTGACACATGAATATATTTGGCATGAGATAAGACCTAAGAGACCTTGTTGAGAGGAAAACCTAGTTAGAAGGTGAGGCTCCTCTATTCTCCTTCTCTAATTAGAAAATGGTTGTGAGTACAAAGAATTATGGCTTGTGGTCGATAGGCTATGATAGTGCACAAATCATCTCTGTGTGCTCTATATCCTATCCCTCTTCGCTAATTTTGTGCATCCATGGAACAAATTCACTCGAAATAATGGAGCCCAGTTTCTTCTGAGTGACCCGATTATACTACAACATGATAGCCTACTAGTGGCTTGGTTTGATCACCCCATCTATTAACAAGAGTTACAATATATACTCTTCTAGAGTCTTTCTAATTGTAATAATGTGGCTAGCCCATTTTTTCTTAATAATGGGGGATGACATATCATCCTCTCAAATTATTATGGTGAAAATAGGAAGGTTGAATTCTGAGTGGCATAACTTTCACATATGAACTTTGATTGATGCAATTCATTCACCATTAGAAAGGTCTTTGTGTGTACAACAAGCGAATTGGCGTGATGCTAAAGAGACGAAGTAATTCCCTGAATACAATGTCATTTAATGCCTCAAAATGCTCCGATAATGTTTTAGGCCCCAATTTGACACACTCGGTCCTACTAGTAAAAAGGGTCCTGTGAGCTGATTCTTCCAATTTTTTGATTTTAAAAGGATCGATATGGATGAAAAAAATTATAGTTATCAAATCCATATCATAAACTGTTGGTATTCCAATCCCTTTCCTCTAAAATATGATATCTCCTTTTTCTCAGTAGGCAATGATTTGTATTGTTCTGTCTTGTGACTAAATTGCTAATGACACAATTTCACTTTTCTTATAACTCCATTCAATCTTTTTTGGTTGTCAAATTCAATTTGATTCTATTATAAGGAGGGTAAGCATTAGAGGGAGCTCCTTACCTTTTCCTTTTCTCCCCAAAGGTAGGCTACATACATCAACAACCTTAAACATTTGGTGTTGATGCCTTCTATATTCATACTTCCTAGTTTCAAATCATGAAACTCCTTGGCTCTATTATCAATGTGTCTTCCAGGTAAATATTATTTCTTAAATATCTCCTTAAAATGTTTCCATGTTGTCTCCTTTTTCTTGATAACATTAGAAAATTTGGTACTCTCCCACCAAATATTGGATTCACCATTTAATTGGTGTGTAGTAAGCCTAGCTTTTGGGTTATTAGAGTACTCATAAAGATGAAAATATTTTCCTATATTACTCAACTATGCATTTTTTTCTTTAGAATCTCCTTCGAAAATCGACGACATCAATTTCTTAAATTCTCGTTATAGCTCTTCTACATTGTTCTTTTTTCTCGTAGTGTTTTTTCATTTTGTTCACTATTGTCTAATGCTTTAGTGGTCAAATTTATTATGTTAGTTTCATTTGACAATTCATTTCCTAGATTAGGTGGATCATTTCTTTTTAAATCTTTCTTCTGTTCCTCTAGAATCATTTCCTTAATATTATAGTTTTGCCCATTATTTTTCATTTTTCATCCTTTATTTTATTTTATCGTTAGATCCTTTTCATATTATTTCATTCATCCTCTATTTTTCTTCTTACATTTTATATTTTTCTACCTACATCCTCAATAGGTGTTTGTTATCAGTTCTATGCTTATCTATTTTCAGTTTGCATCTTTCTCATAGTTTCTTAAAGGACTTACTACATATCTCGAATATCTTGATTCCTAGAGTTTTATATTTCAATAGTTATCCCTTTTCATGATTCTTTACCTCGATGATGTTTGCTCCCTTCATGGCTTCACTTCCTTCTCCCTCCTCAACAATTTAACATGTAAAAATTGTAATAAAACTTATTATCTTTTCTATTTTTATTTTATTTTCTATTTTTTATGCTCATATAGGTCCAAGTGTTGTAAATAAGTTGTTTGATAGCATTTCTGATACCTCTCTTAATAAATCTCCTAATTGTTCTTTGATTTTAACACAAAATATAACTTAGCTTGTGAGTTGTCCTTATCTAAGTTTATTATTGACTATAGATTAACTTTTGTTACCTTGTAAATTTTGATATCAAATGCACTCTACCATGTCATTTGGTGACTCATTGAACCACAATGGGGAAGATTATATGTTAACCCCACCCTCATATGATTTTCCCCTTCCCTCAATTGAATTCAACAAGGTTTTATTTTCTACTAAGAGGATATGTGTTTGTTATAGTGTCTGGCATGACACTTGGGCTTAATTTCTCCATAATTATCACTATGTTCATTCCCTCAAACGTTATTTCGGCTCTTAAAAAACTAATGGTGTTTCCCCTTCTTATTCTAAATGCAATGTTTGCTATGGTTTGATATCTAATTTTTATGATAAAATATAGTGTCATGAAAATAAATAATAAATAAAAATAACAATTTTATAATTTAAAATTTAATAGATTAAAGAAAAACATTTATTTTAGTAATCACTTACTTTCACTTTTTATGTCATGCCATTGCAAGTTAAATTGTTCATTAAAAAATAGTGCCATGAGTAATAATTAAAATAATAATATATTTATTAATTGTTAAACATATAATTTGTATTTTAAAATGACTTGAGTAAATAAGATAATAATTTTTTTCCAATTATTTAAATTAATTTAATTCATAAAAGTTTTTACAAAATACAAATATAAATGATTTATATCTAGTTTTTATGATAAATAATAATAAAAATAATAATTTTATAAAAATTATTTAAATCTAAATTTAAATTTCATATTTTGGTTAAAAAAACAAACAAGCCTGCCAAAAAAGCGATTGTCTAACACGAACATTGTGAAAATTGTCAACCTATTTCACTAATAATTATCGGTGCTATTTTGAATGAGAAGAACGCTGTATTCCGATCAATATTTCGAAGGAGATGGTAGTGGATTTGATAATAAGAGAGTAAACATTAGAATGTTTATGACCGTTTCAAATGAAAATGATACGTAGAAAATAAACGTTACAATGTTAAAACCGTTTCAAATGGAAATAATATATAGAAAGTAAACGTTAGAATGTTTACGACCGTTTCCATGGAATGATATAAAGATGTGAGAAAGCCAACATTACGCTAGATTGAGCTGATTCGTTTCATCTTCTCTTAAATGCGTTCGTTTCTTGATTGTTAACT
The DNA here is from genome assembly GCA_000404065.3 of Pinus taeda. Lineage (NCBI taxonomy): Eukaryota > Viridiplantae > Streptophyta > Pinopsida > Pinales > Pinaceae > Pinus > Pinus taeda. Next base: position 327,830 of record APFE031055936.1, on the reverse strand, counting down.
TGACGACCGTTTCACTTGGAAATGATATAAAGATGTGAGAAAGCCAACATTATGACAGATTCGTTTCATCTTTTCTCAATTGCGTTTCATCGTGTTGTGGTATAACCAGTGTTGAAGCGGCAAATACATTGGTGGGTATGAGAGAGAATAGAGATTTCATGTTATTATTTGAGAAGCAATTAACAAAGTCGGATGCCAATCAACAACAGTGTAGGCTTGTGCTTCCCAAGTTATCCGTGGAGAGATATATTATCCCACACTTGAGAGAGGAGCAGAAAGTAAGTATGAGGCGTGAGTCATGGTTGGAGCTGTGCATGCATAACATTGAGGATGGAGCGGATCACACTTTCATCTTCAGGTGGAGAAGGAAGGGTGAAATTTATGCACTCACCAGAGGTTGGGTCAATTTTTTGAGGCAGAGACAACTTCGATACAAAGACGTTGTCAAATTCTGGTGGGACCAGATCCATGGCCGATTCTGTATCACGGCCAGACACCATTAAGATATTGTCAATCTGTCTTCAAATTCGTGAATTCTCTTTTACTGGTCTTAATCTGTCTTCAAATTAGTAAAAGAGAATTCACGAATTTGAAGACAGATTAAGACCAGTAAAAGAGAATTCACGAATTTGAAGACAGATTGACAATATCTTAATGGTGTCTGGCCGTGATACAGAATCGGCCATGGATCTGGTCCCACCAGAATTTGACAACGTCTTTGTATCGAAGTTGTCTCTGCCTCAAAAAATTGACCCAACCTCTGGCGAGTGCATAAATTTCACCCTTCCTTCTCCACCTGAAGATGAAAGTGTGATCCGCTCCATCCTCAATGTTATGCATGCACAGCTCCAACCATGACTCACGCCTCATACTTACTTTCTGCTCCTCTCTCAAGTGTGGGATAATATATCTCTCCACGGATAACTTGGGAAGCACAAGCCTACACTGTTGTTGATTGGCATCCGACTTTGTTAATTGCTTCTCAAATAATAACATGAAATCTCTACTCTCTCTCATACCCACCAATGTATTTGCCGCTTCATCGTTTCTTGATTGTTCTGATTCGTTTCTCTTTCACATGGAAATGAATGTTAACTTGACGATCGTTTCACATGGAAATGATATAAAGATGTGAGAAAACCATTGCATTGGTTTCATGGTTGTCCTCTTTCATTTTCGTTTGGGTTGTATCAGCTTCATTTTCGTTTGGTTAGTTGTTTTTTACAATCGGTTTTCTTTTACTGTTCTTTTGGTCGTAGCAAAAACGTGTAGCTCGTTTTGCTGGTTGATTTTTTCTTCAATTTTTTTTGGTTGATAGATTTTCTTTTATAGCAGAGATGAAACTTGAAACTTGATGGGAACTAGAGCTAATGATAAGTGAGATCAAAATATCGCTCCCTCTGTCACTTTTGCATCTCATCACAGATATCTCATACAATGAGCGAGGTCAGCAGTCGATACCCATTAGTGCGGTCTATTTTTAATATTATTTGTTGCTCTCTGGAAGGATTTTTGGAATTGGTTAGTAGAGATTCCGAAGCTCTTATTGTTTATGATAGGTCAGTGTTCGAGATCAACATCACACCAGGTTTGATGGTTTGAGAAGTTGATTTTTAATATTCAACGTTCCAGACATTGAAATTCCTAACTATAACTGTATTAATTCCTAGCTATAATTCTGAATGAGCTCTATCTACTACAGTGATCAGTATTCAATGGAATACATATTAGACATAATACTGATTAATTAATACATCGTCCTGCATCTTTACGGTTAGGATTTTGGCTTCCTGTTCTGTCCTCTATTCCACTTCTGGTTCGCTCAGTTCATTTCGCTTTTGGTACCCTTTGACGAGAAGTTCCTCTGGATTTTCTGGTCCACCAGGCTTCTCTTGGAATTCTCTATTTTGGCCCCTGAGCGTTATTCATGTATTGAACGCGATTCTGGATTATCACTAACTAATTTTGGCTATTCTGTCCTTATGATCGATTCTCCCTGTTTACATTCTCTGATTTGCAATTTTTCTACATTACGTTCTTCGGCTAAGATAAACATTATGCAATTCTGAATTTGTCCCACTAATTTTGGCTAGTCTGTACTTATGAGCGATTCTCCCCGTTTACATTTTCTGATTTGCAATTTTTCTACCTTACATTCTCCGGCTAAGATAAACATTGTGCAATTCTGAATTTGTTGTTGGAATGATAATTCCAACTGCAGTGCAGGTACAGCGACGGCAACACAGTTCAATTCGTACCAGCAGATCCCGTCGCACAGTCGGGGAGTGGCAGCGACACAAGACTCCGCCCACTAGCGATCCGCGATATCACATCGGCGAAGTAGCAGTGGAGGACTTATGAAGGAACTTTTATGTTTGGATGAGCTATCGCAGATACCGCTATAGGCGTAACGCTATAGGTGATAACAATTGGACATTCTTTACCATGAGTTATGTCGATATCTGATGAGCTTGACAGGACGGGTGTATAACATTTGTTTCATATTATTCCAGTTCAGCACCGGCCCTATTTCTTGTGTTTTAATGTTCTTCATGCATATGTTATAATATATTGCATTGGAGGTATTGGCAGATATTGCGATCGGGTAAACCATGGGTGCACAATTTTTTCATATATGCTCGCTATGCGATGAAGCTCAGACCCGATGGGTTCCGGAAGCATAATGGTTTAATATTTGAAGTCCGGAAATTTTATGTGTTTTACAGTGTTTTTCATATATTTTCAAATATAAGGAAAAACAGAGGATTGGCGCGGAGCTGGTTAAAAGCGAACATGGAGTAGTACAGCAGTAGGTGAGTGCATTCAATTTGCAGTATGGAAAGAAGGAAGATATTGAATTTCTAAGCCACCGCAGTAAAAATGCAACTCAGTCTAGGACAAGAAGGACAGCCTCGAGCAGTTCACAGTATGGGACTCCATCTTTGTTCATTAATTCATTCAAATTTTGTATGTAATAAGTTTTTGAGTTGTTGTATGTAGTGTGTGAGAGAGATAAAGCAGAAGCGCAGCAGCGCAAGTGAATGTATGTGAGCAATACGCAGCAGCGTAGTATGTAATGGGAAATGAATGAATAGAGTAGCATTGTATATGTTGTGGTGAATCCCTCTGAGTGAAAGAGGATGAATTTTTGTATCAGTCTTTTATTAATGAATACAAAGTTTTTTATGGGTGTGTAATATTTTAAAGCTTCCATGTGTTAAGATCCTGGAGTGAAAAACAAAGCATTGTCTCTGTGTGCATTTTTTTATTGTGTTTTTGGGATTTTAACAAGAAAATCCCTGACATTTGTCCGGAACACAGAAATATCTCAGGAAACTTTAACATAACAATGAACAATACGAATAGAACCCAATCAACATGTGTGCAATTCGAAACTTTATATTAACAGTCAGACAATTTTACGCAAACTAAAGAAAATTAGGAACAGATTGACATTGATATTCAAGGAATAGACAAGTGTATATCTATTGTACCTGTAGTTTAACTTTATTAAGTAAACATGACACGACTTCCTTTCTCAGAAAAACCTTTAAACACAGCGACAATGTACTCTAACATATCCACAATTCGAAGACCGGAAGAGACTGGGCATTCATCAATAATTATATCTTTCATCAGCAAAAGACCCTTTCCAAGGGCCAAAGAATTATGGCAGTGCATGTTGTTCTGCTTCGTGTACTTGCACCTCCAAAATAGCAGGGGGTCATCCCAGCCCTCAATTTCTCTGGCTATGCATACAATTACACCATTATCCAACGCAACCCAATGATGCCCAAAAACAAATGACTATCCGTCATGACTGTTGATGAAGGCCCTTCTTAGGAATCTCGTGATTGAGATCTTCACTAATGATATCTATTGCAGCTGGTTCAGTAAACTTAATTCAAAGTATCTGAGAAGAATAGGGATTGCCACTGCCCTCCTTAAGTTTACTAAAGGAAATGCAATAGATATCAGTAGTAAATATGAGTAGTAAAGATCTGAATGAGTGGATTGCTATCCTCATAATGGCCTGGATCAAGGATCATGACTTTATTGTCACATTTCTTTGGGGCATCTATGGGATGTGTTGGTTGATGCTGTAATTCAAGGCATATAAAGTGAAATTGAGGGCTAGGATGATGTCCCTAGTATTTTCCAGGGGCAAGTGCATGAAGCATAAGAATAGGCACACATAATTGTTTGGCTCTTGAAAAGGGTCTTTTGTTGGTCAAAGATATAATTATTGTTGAAAGCCCAATAGCTTCTCGTGTTCGAATTGTGGATATATTAGAGTACATTGTTGCTATATTTAAACGTTTTGCTTACATCCACATCATAGAGTTCATGGCAAAAAAAGAACGAAGGCATTAGATGATGTTCACGTGAGAATCGCGCAGTTCGGGTTACAAGTTATGTCTTAGGGTTTCGCCTTTGTGAATGATCTGCAATGCTTTGATGAAGTGGTGATAAAAATGTATCAAGAAACAATATTTAGGTATGCATCTCTTGACTCACTATTGACACAAGAGTTGCAAATCAATCAAACCTTGGAGTCCTCTATCACAACATAAGTATAAAATACCTTTGGGATATTAAAAAACTTTTATTAAAGTTGTAACTAGGGCTTCAAATCACATAATGAGATCATCATATATTATTGAATGGGTTAACAAGAATGTTAAGATTCAAAGAGTATCATGGCTTAACTTGTATTTAATGTGCTTGAAACTTGTTGACAAATTAAAACCCTAGTTGCATTGATTCAAGTGTGATTTGGAGCCATTAGTTGCATTGAACTTTAAATGCAAGATATGTAATATTATTATTAGATTCAACCTATACTAATATGAAACAAAGTCTACATATTTAATTATTTTGGTTGTTTGATTCACAAATTTTGCATATCCCAATATGTTTATTATTTGATCCATAAATCCTTTAAATTTGATAATTTGGGATAGAGATCTAAGTTCATGATAAGAATGCATTTATAAATCTTAGTGAATGTTGATTGTAGAAAGGATTATTGATGAAGGCAATTTAACCTCTGAAATTATACACCTGTAGACTTAGTAAATATTTATCCACAAGAAATTGACTTGTATCTTTCGAGTTAGGAGAGTTTTGTTTCTTGTGTCCATCTTTCACTAGCATTAGTAAATATATAATTCCGAGCATTGAGATTTGGTTAAAAAGGAATGACATGTGTTGGAGTGTGCATGTAAGTTTATGAGATTATTAGACCAGAGAGAGGCCATTTTCTGTTTATGCATACAATGTCAATCTTTCAAATTAATGCATCCAGTTCAGTTAACAATACCTTAGGAAGATTTGAGTCCATTCTTGAATTTTCTTTTATTTTACACAAAGTTTAGTGGTGATAGAATATGACTGTAGGATTCTCAAATAGGGTTTCTTATTCATTTTGATTTGAGTACTTGGCTTGGCATGAGAAGTGCTTTAATTGTATAAGGATTTAATTCTTGTGTTATTTAGTTTATCAAGGCAATATTTATGCTTGGTTTGTTTAGTATATTATTAGGTTAATTGTTATATTACCAGTTGAATGATAATTAGGGTTTGTTTCTAATAAATGGCCAACGTGATTACAGGGGCTAGACTAGAAGTTAACATGTGTTTACGAAAACTTAAAGGAGTGTTGAAGAATAGGTTAGAGCAAGGATTTGATTCATAGTAACCCAAAGTATCTCTCGAGCATTTCTAGTGCTACACCTTGAAGTATAAAAACCCTATATTGATATTAAATGTTGAGTCACTGATAGACCAAATACTATGACCAACAGAATTGTACATAGGAGTTGGTTTCTAATTTATGCATACAATTAGTTGCATAAGTAAAACATGAAAAATATGCATGACTACAGAACAATATTTTAAAGGTAGATTTATTAAAGGTAAAACCACTTCAACACTTCACCCACTTATCATCTCAACTAGTTCAACACATGGTATACTAAGATCCAGATCATCACCCGCATCACACATCGCCACATTTGTAGGTAGAAGAAGGTATCCAAACACAGCTGAAATAACCCAAAACCAAGAAGCATCTTTAACACAAGAAGTTCTCTTCTACTCACATCCAATAGGAGAGGTGCTTAGTGGACATCAATTGGGGATACCAATTGAAGATACTATAATAAAGGAGAGTTCACTTGAAGAGAATAATTCAAGAACAACCTAAAAATCCAGTTGAAGAACCTCCATACTCTCATTCATCGTAATCATCAATTATTGACAATAGATGAGAAGGGATAGGTGAAATAAGATTGGGAACTAACATAAGAGCTAGAACTAGAACTAGAATGAGAGATAAAGAAAATGAAAGAAGAACAAAAGTACATCATGAAGAAGAAAAGGGGGAAGAAGAATGTGGCTTCCTCATTTAGGATCCAACAACTAATGTGAACATGAAAAACATTTCACCCTTTGTGTTACCAAATTCTGATGGATTAAGAATAGAAGATCCTGAAACTTTTCCTTTTGAATTCGAGGTTTTTTGTCAAAATTATGATTACTCATTAGATGCTAAAAAATAAAAGTTATTTCCTACCATTATTAAAATTGGTTCCTTACAACGGTTCATGGGATTAGGATAAAATTTTACCAAAACTAAGGTGAAATGTGTCAATTTTTTCTAGAAACGTAATATAAAGACTATATTGCATATCATGATCTCAAAGAGAAATTTTTAAAAATGATTCAAAAAGAAGATGAATCCCTTGAGGATTATGTAGAAATATTTTCCAGTAATGTCAAAGGATCCAAATAACACAGTTTAAGTCTTGATACTTTAAAATTACTTTTACTTAGAGTCATTAGAGATAAGTGGATTGATCTTCTCAATCTAATGGAAAAAAGTGACATATTTCAGCTATATTTTGTAGTCTTTGTAAGTTATGTAGACATATTTCAAGAGGAAGATCCAAATATGGTGAGATTTCCAAAGATCCCAAAATATTTAAGAAAACTAAATCAGAAATTGGTGGAGTAGGTAGAGAGTAATTGGGTAATTTACTGGTAGTTTTAAAACAAGTATTCTTTGTGCACTTATTACCCTTAGTCAGAAATTAGGTACATTATAAATACATAATAAGAAAAAAGTAGAACATGTAATCTTCGTAATGTCCTCCTCCCACATCTACCCAAGAAACCATCCAACTAGGGTAAACATGCGATGAGAGGCCACTATAATCTGATCTAACCTCCTAAGTCACATTAAGGAATTGAAACCGATAGAAGCACACCATACAAATATTGAATATCAGCATTAGGACCCTCAGGAACCAATCCAACCTTGCTGCCAATTAGCCTTTGGGTCCCACTAATATTGTGGACCACTTGACCTCTAGACACTCTCATAATATGGGCATGCTACCATCCATGGACCTCTTAATGTTCTCACAGGCCTACAATCTAGTGTCCAGGGATTATTTTTCTTAGTTTTGTGTTAACATCCCTAGGATTTAAGCCACATTTTCAGGTCCAGAGCCTAGGTCACTCTCTAGAATTGAATGACAGCTTTAGAACAGTAAGATAACATGAAAATAATATTACTAAGGTAGTTATGTGAAGAAGACCTTGATTGGATCCCTGCTAGACATGACAGGCATTTCGTTAAACATATCATGAATATGTAATCCACAAGTTTAAATAACAAATTTGAGCACATGGGTCTAATACTTAGCTGAGAATCGCTAAGAAGCATTACATCCTCAACACATCAACTTCCATTTCATACATTAGGTCATAGATACATTTTTCATTCATTTACCAGTAAAAACATGATGAGATCCCTAAGTAGCTTCTGTCATAAGACAAATATATAACCAGCATAATAGCAACATAAATACCAATGAAATCAAAACCATATGATCCACATATAAAATAGTATAATACTCATATAAAGACAAGGATAAATAACCTCATATTGATGATGCAAAATCCTAACCTAGGATGGGACTTCCATGTTCCACCCAACCATAGAATTGCTAAGCATAATCTCTCTTCAACCATTCACCCTTGTGCCGTATTCCAAGCATGAATGTGGGATCTCATAGAACACATTGATCCAAAACCATAAAAGGCTTCCAGAGGCCATGCACCTCAACCCATCATATAGTGATTCCACCTCATGGTTGGACTTCAAAAAAGAATCATCAGATTGGTCTCTATCCAAGCCTTCCAGGGCTTCAAAGCATTTGCTCCAACCAAGGCTCCATGACTAGTAACTTAGCCCGTACCTACTAACAATCTCTAGAGAATTTTTTCAACGAAGGCTCTAGGACTAGTAACTCAACCCACCAAGGGCTCCAAAGAGTTTTTCCAACCAAGGCTATAGCTTGGTAATCAACCCAAGTTGTTACAGGGCTAAAAATCATTTGTCCAACCAAGGATCTAGGAACTAGTAACTCAGCCCAAGCTAAGGAGACATGAGAACCAACCAAAACAAAACAAGGAAATAAACCCACAATATCCACATTCAATCCAGGTAATCCTCCATGTCAATGACAGGTCATGACCATTAATCCATATGCATATGCCATGTAGGCCAAAACTAGTGAGGAAAACATACATGAAACTTGGTACCTACAAGAAAATCTCATGGTAGCTTTTGATCCTGATGTCCTCTTGCACTTTCCTTCTCTTCCTTTTCCTTTTTTCTCCAAAAATCCAACTATGCCACACCATCTCAGAGTGCTCCAAGAAAAATCTAAGTATCCAAGAGTATGAGGGAGAGAAAATAACGAGAGAGCTCCAAAATTAAACTGACAAAATGTTACCAGTTGATCCTCAGAAGCTTTTCTATGATCAGTCTGCTTAGAAGAAAACCAACAAGAAAACATAAGAAAAATAACATCATAATGACATGACACCCATACCTCTTTTGAATATTTATAACATATCTCATGGTGGTATTTACATCCATATACATATGTAAATATACCGAACATCATCAAAACATGTACAAAAACATATACCAAAACTGCTTTGCCTAAATCGACAAAAAAATAAGGATACATAGCCTACATTTGATATGTCATCTCCCATGTAGCTTCAGCTGGCCCAAAGTGCTTCCACTACACTTTAACTTCCTCGATTGCTTAGTTCTAGAGCATGAGCACCTTTTTCTATAATATGCACTAAGGCTCCGGCTGGAATTCTCCATCTACTTCCACCTACAATAAAGACTAGTCAATCACATCATCAACATCCCTACCATACTTCTTAAGCAAGGAAACATGGAAAACATCATGGAATTTCACTATCGGAGGTAGTGCAAGTCGATAGGATACTGGTACAATCCTGTAAACAATACTAAAGGGTCCACAAAACCATGGTGCCATTCTGGCAGATGATCTAATCTGTAGGGAGCTCTTCTTTCGTTTGATGCGCAAGCACACCTATTCCCCAACCTTGAATTCCTTCAAAAACCTTTTTCAATATGCATAGCTCTTCTACCTATGTTGTGCTACCTTTAGATTTTTCTTGATGACCTACATTTCCTATTTCATGTCAGCCAACATGTTTGGTCCAATAATCACCCTGTTAACTAGATCACTCCAACCGATGGGAGTATTCCAGTTCTACCCATACAATGCCTCAAATAGACTCATCTTTAGATATTTTTGATACCCATTGTTGTAAGAAAACTCGACTAGTGCAAGATACTCTTCCCACCTTCATTGTTGATGCATCACATAAATCCTCAACATGTCCTCCAATATTCTATTGACCCTCTCTATCTGCCCATTTCTTTGTGGATGATAATTTATACAGAAGGCCAACTCTGTGCTCAAACCTGCAAACAACTCTTTCAAAAACTTGCAAGTGAACTTTACATCCCTACTTGACATGATCTTCTTCATAACACCATGTAAACTAACACACCTCTGATGAATACCTATGCTACATCGCCAGCTGAGAATGTAGACTTCACTAGGATGAAGTGCACAACCTTTTTCAACCTTTCCACAATAACCATAATGGAATCATTCTCCCTCACTTTCCTTGAAAAATGTATGATGAAGTCCATTGAAATTACTCCCCACTTCCACTCTAGAATTGCAATTGGATGTAGTAGTCCACCTAGATGTTTACACTCTACCTTCACACGCTGACAATCAAGACACCTAGCCACAAACTCTGCTACATACCTCTTCAGGTTCAACCAATAATAAAATATATTCACTTCTTTCAGTTTCTTCTGATAACTTGGGTGACCAGAATATGGTTTCACATGAAACTCCCTCAAGATCACCTTCTTAGCTCACTAGTTTTTGGCACATTTATTTTGTCTCTGGATCAAGCCAGTTTGTTTGCTGTAAGACAATAATCCACATCCTATGCTCCTATACCTGTACCTGTACCACCACTTATACCTATACTAGTATTCTACTACAACCTGTGCATAATATCCATATACCTGACATCCTGTTGACCTGCCTACAAGATCCTATCCTATAATTTTGTCCCATATGAGCTCATAGTTGCTAAATGATTTACTTGTATCTACCTACTAAGATCATATGCTACTCTATTCTCTTTCCCTTTGATGTAGTTGATCTCAAAATTGAACTCACTGATCATGGCCAACTACCGAGCCTACTAATTTTTCATATTCAGTTGGTTAAATAGATATTGAAAACCACTGTAATCTCTCATCAATACAAACCTCATGCCCAAAATATAATGTCTCCACATCTTCAATGCATGTATAATAATTTCCAACTCAAGATCATTTGCTAGAAAGTTTTTCTCGTGCTCATTCAATTTTCACGACTCATAACATACCACGTGTCCATCTTGCATATGGACTCCACCAATACATTTCTTGCAAGCATCTATACATACTACAAACTCTTTATCTGAATCTACAATCTTTAGCAATGGTGTTAGTGTCAAAAATTACTTAAGTTGCCCAAAACTAGTGTCACATTCCTATGTTGATTCAAACTTCTTACCTTTCCTCTATACTGATGTGATAGGATAATAAATCTGTGATAAGTTCCTGATGAACCTCCTATAATAGCCTTCCAACCCTATGAAAGATCTCACCTCATCTGCATTCTTAGGAACTACCCAATCCATGATGACCCTTATCTTTTCTAGAACTAATGCAATGCCCTCCTTGGAGACAAAATGCCCAAAGAAATGTACCTCAGTCTGAAAGAAACTACACTTGTTGAGCTTAGCATACAACTGACACTCTCTCAACAACCTCAACATTGCTTCTAAATTCTTGGCATGCTCTTCCTCATTTTTAGAATATACCAATATGTCATCAATGAACACAATAAAAAACTTATCCAAATACAGACGCAACACACTATTCATTAAGGACATAAATGTAGCTAGAGCATTAGTCAAACTAAATGGAACTACAACAAACTCATAATGCCCATACCTAGTTCAGAAACTTGTCTTGTTAATGTCCTCCTCTTTGATGTGTACCTGATGATATCTGGATCTCACATCAATATTCGAGAACATTGTTGCTCCCTTCAACTAATCAAACAAGTCATCAATATTTGGCAATGGGTACCTATTCTTGATCGTCATTTTGTTCAACTACTTGTATTCAATGCATAATTTGAGAGTACCATCCTTTTGCTTCACTAACAATAACGTTGTGCCCCATGGTGATACACTTTTCCTAATGGTTCCCTTGTCCAACATTTCCTTGAACTGTAGCTTCAACTCTACCAATTTAGGTGTTCTCATCCTGTAAGGTGATTTTGATGCCAGAGTTACCCCTAGAACCAACTCAATAGAAACATCTACCTCCCTCTGAGGTGGAAACTCTGTAATTTCCTCAAGAAATACATCCGTGAACTACTGTAAAATAGGGTACCTACTCAACACATTTACGTTCTCAACTTCCTCACCATTTTCACTAGAAATGTTCATTGCAAGTAACACACACCCTTTCCTATGACTATGTTTTGCTTGCATAGATGTCACCATCCTAACTGATGTGGATTTCTTATTTCCCTGTAAGACTCTTGGTTCCCCATTGTCATCTAAGCACTCAATATCGTTTTCATAACAATCCACCTTGGTTCTATGAAGGTACAAGCAATCCATCCCTAAAAACATACTATATGACCCCAATTGTAATACATTCAAATTTGCTAGGATAGGGATAACATTCAAATCAAATGCACAAGCTCTTACCCGATGATGAACTCACTTATTTGTACCTGTAGTCAACTGCACTAACCAAGATTCTGCATGTAATTCCTTACTCAAACCACACTTATCCACCAAGTCAGGATTAACATAGCTATAATTAGATCCAGGGTCAGTCAAAATATAAATAACCTAATCACAAAGCTTATCATCCATCTCAATGATAGATGCCTAATGGCCTGCCTATTTGTTGTCCAATGCTGCATAAATATGAGGAATGCTTTGTCCAACGTCCCCAATAGTTTTTGTGTACTATGCACAATATATATGAGGTTTTCTCCCTCGATACTATGGAAAATCACTCCTACGATGATCCCCTCCACAAGTCGAACACCACATAGGCTCCTTATTCTTGTTGCGGGATAATATCCCCTAAGGTTCTTGGGTGGAACCTTAGCAGACTGAAAGTTATCTAAGTTAGGAAACACACACACACACAACCGTTTATGCTATAAAAACTACTTCTAGGGTGAGAGGGGCATACCTGAGGTCCTACGTTTGGGTAGTTACTCAAGGGTGCAAACCCTTCTTCACGTCCCTTCCGCTCCTTGGTCCTGTAAAAACCACAATTCCACAAACTACAACAGTATATGGACAAGATTTTGCATAAAAATGATCTTTATGTTATATGAAAGATGAGTTAGTTACAAACTTATAAACATCTATTCAAGTATGAACTTCACATATAAATATCATTAACACAAAGAAAGAAGCGTTTCGGGAACAAGACGTGTTTCTTTATTAGATAAATAAAATAATATGGAAAAAGAGCAATATCACCTGAAACCGCTTCTGCAGGCTCAAAGCTCAGCCTCCTTCTGGATCCGTCCCGCCTCAAGCCACTAGTAGGTCACCTTCCATTACTCACTCCAAGATGTGATGGGAAAGAATGAACATCCAAACACAAAGGAAACAAGGGTTTCCTTTACAAGATGGGGGAAGTGCAGAAGGCACAAGGGTCTTCAGACCTGATCAGAGGGGAAAAAACTCAGTATAATAACTTTGCTCTATGATCTCTCTTCCTTTAGGCCTTCCCCTTGATGTCTTTTTATACCAACTCCAAAGTAGTTTTTTAGTTAGGAATTGGTTGGGGACAGTTGAGGCCACGGGCACTAACAGGTGATCAGCAGGTAAAACCCGCGATCTCCGCCCAAAAATAAGGAGTTTTTATATTTTTTAAGTGTTTTAATACATATACGCGGGTTAGGTATGTATGAACCCGCGTATACACGCGTTTAACTCAGGGCAATGTCGCGTACAGGGAATAAAACACTGTTTTTTAGATATATGACCAGGTCTGGAAGGAGGGGTTGCCCTAGGCCATGGCTGTAGCATCAAAAACCATACTGGTGAGATTTGGAGCTATAACAGGAAGACAGTTCTTCCCAAGATGACAAGCACATCTAGGAAGGGAAGTGTTTAAAGGCTTTGGTTCAAAGGCACTATGCAAGGAAAGTGTATGGAGGCTGAAAGAGGAGGGTGATGTACTCTCATTTACTGTTCAGATCAGTATATCAGTCTTTTGGAGTCCAAAATCTTTTTAGTGGGAAGGCATGATCCAAAATGGATCTAACATAGAATTCTAAGTCTAAAAATGTTCCTCACAGAGGAAACTAAAATTAAAAGGATGCTCTTGGAAATAGTCTCATTGCATAGATCTCTTTATTCTGAATCTAACACAGTTTGAATGGGCTAAAACGGACTTCGGATAAAGAAGTTATTGCAAAATGAAGATTGCCCATTATCCTTAGATTAGAAAAGGAGGCAATTTCTGATTAAATGGGACTTAAGGGAAAATATGTGTGTTCCTTTAAGAAATCACATCACAACCTTTTATTGCATCACAAGCATCCAAAGGGAGGACTTAATTGCAGGCCTTAAGGATCTCCGATTGTGACCTCCGACATATCGCATCGGAGGTAGGCCTTCATGCGATATCGGAACCCCGGGCAGAGCCGACTTGCGATTGTGATGAGCGAGAACGGAAATCGACATTGGCAATATATATGTATCGCATCAGCACAATCCATCAGACGTTGTAAAGACCGCAGGCCGTCGGGCAATGCGATTGTGAAATGCCGATAAAGGGATCGCGATGGAATATCAACCGTCGGAATGAGGAGTAGATCAATGGTGGAGATTTAATCGCTAATCACAATAAGAGGTGTCAAATGATCGCGTGCGATGAAGCGACGACGGGATATTGCAATGAGCGATGATGCGATCACATCTGGATCGTTGGATCATGAGATTAATCAGACGATGGAGATTTAAAGGCGGAATATCGCATCGCTACAGTCCTAGGCTATGAACCAAGGCTCCTGCCTGTTGCAATTGCAATAAGCGATCAAGAATCAGACCCGATAAGGTTTATGAACGCGATTGCATAAATTTTTAAATCTAGAATTTCGGATTTTCAGTGTATTTTTCGTGTATTGATGTTTTTCCATAGGCAATGGGATTTGCGATGAGTGATGAAGAACACGGACCCAAGAGGGATATAGATGCGATTCTATATTATTTGAAGTCTGGATGAACGGCTCATGATGTGTTTTTCATGTGTTCGCCTGCGTCTTTTCGTTATGTAGCTATTTTCGGAATTAAGGTAGAGGAAGCCCAAACGACCAGGTTTCCCGTGTCGCAGGTTCTTTTCAATTGAAAACGGATACTTTTGTTGAATGGGCAGTTCTCCATGATGGAGGCAGACTATAACAAATGTGTTAAAAACACACAAAACATAGTTAACAAGGGAATTCACGGAGGCCGAGAGAAAGACAGAGAGCCACATAGTCATAGAGACGGAGAGCTCAAGAAAGCCAGAGAGCCACCAGAGGTTGGGGGCGATGGCAAAGGGGTCTTTTATTCAGAGAGTTGAACACAACAGAGTTGCAGGGCTGGAGAGCTTGAGCAAAACATAGTTGCAGGGCGGGAGAGCTTGAGCACAACAGAGTTGCAAAGCTTGAGAGCCAGAACCAAGAGCCAAGAGCCAGAGCCAAGAGCCAAGAGCCAGAGAGCCAAGAGCCAGATCCAAGAGACAGAGCCAAGAGCCAGAGCTGAGAGCAGGGGCAGAAGCCACCAGAGGTTGGAGGTAGTTGCAGAGAATAGAACCAACATTCATTCTCAAGGTTCCAATAATCGAGGTAACTGTAGGGGACCGCTCAATCCATTGAGATGGAGTTTAGAAAATCCTGAAGACTTCTAAGAGCCATGGAGCGGTAATGAAGTTTCAAAACAGTAAAGAGATCAAATGATCAAGCTATTGTTGATGTCCAAAGTGTGATGAAGATAGAAGAAGGTATTCCAGAGACAGTGAAAGAATTCTGAGGGAGTTGGTGCAAGCTAGAGCTCAAGATAGCTCAGAGCGCTGATTGAAGGAGTCTAGTCTAGAGAAGCCTAGATCTGTCTACAGAGTATGGATAGTCAGGGATAAGATGGTATTCTAAACCCATAGGTTCAGTTGTAAACCAATGGAGTTGAGTGTGGAACTTGTAAAAGAAAGATTACCATAATCCCAGAGAGCCTAGTTGAGTTGACTAGAGCTCATGGAGACGTAGCCAAGAGGTTTGGGTGAACTCCTTATTATATTGTTGTCTTATGTGTTTGTTTATTTGTTGCATTTTACTGTTATGTGTGTTTTACATCAGCATAAGCAAATGTACATAAGCACTTGAACAGTCTAAAAACAAATACAAGCATACACCTATTTCAAGTACTTATTTCCATAAATCATCAACCATAAGCATAGATCTTGGGAAAATATAAGCTTTAGAGTGGGAGAGGTTCTTGTAGGCTGACAAGAAGACTTTAGTGCCCCATTTCAGATCAACAACAATAACAATAGTGGGCTTTTATGGGGCACAATAATAACAACATGGGGACAATAGAGGCACAAATGCTTATGGGTATCGATCTTGATCTGCTGCTAGATATGCTGCTTATGCTGGTGCTTAAACTACTAATGTTGCTGCTATTTCCTGTTGTAAGAGAAACATACTAGTCATTCTTTCATATGTAATTATGCATCATTCATCAAGTGACTCATTCTATAGGTTGCCTTCACCAGAACAGGTAGCAATAAGGGCTACAATGACAATAGTAATGGCATAATCACTAGTATTATAGGGAACTAACATGCCCCTCTCTTTCAAAAAAGTGTCGTCCTCAATGCTTGAGTAGTTTTGGGTGCTTCTTTATAAAATTCTCACCCTCCCATGTGGAATCTTCAGCGGGTAAGTTCTTCCACTTGATGAGATACTCTGAAAACAATCAATTTCGTAACTGTCAAGTTCTTGTTTCTATGACTACTTCAAGTTCTAATATAATTTTTACTTCCTCGTCAAATTCTGACAATATTGTTTGAACTGGGAGTTTGTCACCTATAACATTATTTAAGCATGAAACATAGAAAACTGGGTGCACTCTTGAAGTTGTAGGAAGCTCCAACTTGTATGCCATAGTAACAATCTTTTGCAACACCTTGTACAGACCGTAATACTTTGGTGACAATTTATTATCCTTCTTAGATTTCTTGAGGGACATTTGTTTATATGGTTGTAGCCGTAGGAATACCCAGTAACCTACATCAAAACTTCTTTTGCTGTGATGTTGATCTGCTTATTGTTTCATTCTATTATGTGCCAAAGTGAGGTTATCCTTTAAGAGTTGGAGAACTTGTTTTTGATGCTCGATGTGATCTTCCATTGCTTGAAACTTAGAATTTTCTCATAAATATGATGTGATGGATGATGGATATTATCCATAAAGTGCCATAAATGGGGTCATTTTTGCTGCAATATGGAAGGAAGTTTTATACCGCCATTCATCCAGAGGCAACCACTTGACCCATTGTGTTTGTTTATCAGATACAAAGCAATGAAGATATCCTTCCAAACATTTGTTTACTATCTCAATTTTCCCATCAGATTGAGGATGATAAGATGAGCTATGATCTAACTGAATACCAAGGAAAGAAAATAATTTTGTCCAAAAATTTCCTGTGAAAATGGGATCTTTGCCACTTACAATTATCTTTGGGTTTCCATGTAACTTTTGAATTGTTTCCATAAATGCAGTAGAAACTATACTAACTTTAAATGGATGCCATAGTGCAC
This sequence comes from Pinus taeda, assembly GCA_000404065.3. Taxonomy (NCBI): domain Eukaryota; kingdom Viridiplantae; phylum Streptophyta; class Pinopsida; order Pinales; family Pinaceae; genus Pinus; species Pinus taeda. Next base: position 310,503 of record APFE031055936.1, on the reverse strand, counting down.
AAAAGTGGCATACTTGGTAAGTCTGTCAATTACCACCATGATGACACTCTTTCCTTCAGACTTAGGTAAGCCTGTGATAAAATCCATTGGAACCTCCTTCCAATGTTGGTTTGGAATGGATAAAGGTTGTAATAGACCTGGGGTCTTAGTCATTTCAACTTTATTTTGTTGGCAAACCAAACATTTCGCCACAAACTTTTGAATATCTGATTTAAAACATCCCAAAAAAATTCCTTCTTAACCTCTGGAAAGTTTTTAAATCTTGAGTGCCCTCCTAAGGGAGAGGTGTGCAATTCCATAAGAATATTTTGCTTGAGTTGGGGATTCTGACATAGGTATACGAAATCTTTGTACCACAACAAATCATTTTTCCAGCTAAATGTATAAGATGTATTGGGATCTTGTTATAACTTTTGAATGAGTGCCAAAACTTCTTCGTCATTCTTCCATTCATCCCTTGCTTCATTTATCCAGTCTGGTTGGATAATAGAAATGGCACAAATAAATGCTTCCACATACTCATCCTTTCTTGAGAGTGCATCTACCACAACATTTTTCCTTCCTTTTTTGTAGATGATTTTAAAGTCATAACCCAACATCTTTGTGACCCATTTTTGCTGCTCTTCTGAACATAACCTTTGCTCTAAAAATTATTTAAGACTATCATGATCCGTTTTTACCTTGAAGTGTCTTCCCATTAGGTAGGGTCACCATTTCTTAAGTGCATGTAGTATTTCCAACATTTCCTTCTCATAAATAGCGTTGTGTAAATACTTTACTTTGATTGGATGACTTCCGAAAGAAATGGGTCTTTCTTATTGCATTAAAACAACACCAATTCCATTTCCTGAGGCATCACATTCTACAATAAATGTTTTTGTGAAGTCTGACGTAGCTAAGGCCGGTGCTTGGTACATTGCCTCTTTAAGAGGTTCAAAGGCCTTCATTGCTTCTGGAGTCCATGAAAATGCATATTTCTTCAATAATGTTGTTAGAGGTGCTACTATTCACCTATAGTTCTTAACAAACTTGCAATAATTCCTTGTCAACCCGAGAAATCATCACAGATGCTTTATGGATGTGGGGATTTTCCATTCCTTAATGTCTTTAATTTTTCTAGGGTATACCTTCACACCTTCATGAGATACAACATGACCCAGATATTCCATCTCTTGTAATTTAAAGAAACATTTGGAGATTTTTTCATATACTTGTTTCTCCTCCAATAGTTGGAGCACCCTGTCAACATGTTGAACATGATCCTTCCAGGACTTTCTATAGATTAGTGTATCTATCATCAAAAAATACTAACAAATTTTCTAAGGAAGGGTTTGAAAATGGAATTCATCAAACCTTGAAATGTAGAAGGTGCATTAGTAAGGCCAAAAGGCATGACCAAAAATTCATAATGACCCTCATGAGTTCTAAATGTTGTTTTTGGAATGTCCTCGGTCTTCATTCTGATTTGATGATATCCTAAATGAAGATCCAACTTGGTGAAGTAAATTGATCCATGCAATTCATCCAATAATTCATCAATGATGGGAATGGGAAATTTATCTTTAATAGTGAGCTTGTTGAGCTCCCTATAATATGGACACATGCACCATGATCCATCCTTCTTGTGAACCAATACTACTGGAGTAGAGAAAGAACTTTGACAAGGTTGAATTATACCAACCTCTAGCATTTCTGCAACCATATGTTCAATTTCATTCTTTTGGACATATGGATATCTGTAAGGCCTAATGTTTTGAGGAACACTTCATGGAATCAAATTAATAGCATGATCATGATCACGAATAGGTGGGAGGCCTTTGGGAGTCTCAAATACCTTTGAATGATTGTCCAAGACTTTTGGAGATCTGGAGAAATGGATGATTTCGATGTGGAAACCTCTAGTGAACATAATTGTGCAATTATGCCTCATTGTTCTTTCTTTAGAATATTTTTCATTCTGTTAGAGTTGATTATCTTTCCTGGTTTCCCTGCGATACCCCTTAATTCAACTTCCTTTCCTTCTGAAGAGAATCTCGTGAAAAGTTCTTGAAAATTAAAAGCTATTGTACCCAAGGATCGTAGCCACTAGAGTCCTAGTACAACATCAGCACCATCCATTGGAATGGAAAGCATTGGGCTATTTAATACTATTCTCCCATGGATAGCTTGATACTATGGCACTTTCCTGAGCACTTTATGGTTCCTCCACTTGAAACCATCACTTGACACTCTGGTGTTGGATATAGGAAGAAATTCAATTCCTTGGCTATCTCACAATGAATAAAATTAGGGGTACTTCCTAAATCAATCAACACTATTACCTGTTTCTTCTTCATATGCCCTTCTATCTGATGGTTTGTGGAGTGGTAATTCCAGCCAATGCATTACAAGATATGGTCAGATTCATTTCTTATTTTTCTAGGGTTTGTTCCTGGTGTATATCCTCTTCTTTTGACGTTTCTTGTTCCTTTTCTTCCTCCTCTTCACAATCCATGTAAAATAATTTCTTCTTAGCACACTTATGACCTTTAGTGTATTTTCTATCACAACTGTAGCAAATCCCTTTTCCTCTTTTTTCTTCCAATTGTTGTGGTGTCAACCTTGTAGGTTGTGGATGGCTAGGGGTAGCAACACTTCCATATTTATGATTGTGAGTGGTAGTTTTCCTTGTTGCCATAATTTTGCTTTCCATTTTTCTTGCCAACCTGAATGCCTTATCCAATGAATCTAGTTCCCAAAGGCGAACCTCGTGTTATATGTTATCTTTTAAAGTCCCTATGAACACATCAATCCTATGCTCCTCTGGAATATCTTTTACCCTTATATTATATTGTTAGAAGTCCTCAATGTGCTCCACCATTGAACCCTTTTGTTTGAGATTTATCAATTAGCTAAAAAAAGTGTTGCTTTTTGTATCCTCATAATGTGCTATCATTTCATCCATAAAAATAGGCCAAGTGACAATTTTTTTACGAGAGCAAAGCCATCGATACCATAAAAACTAATTTGGTTCCGAATATAAAGTTGCAATGCATACCTTTTGTGTGTTTTGCACATTATGGAGATTGAAAAATTGCTCCATCTGCAGTATCCATGTTTCGGGATCCTTGCCATCAAACTTCCTCATATTGATCTTTGGAACATGGTGGTTCTTTGATCCAATGTTAGAGTCTATGAAATCATGATTAACATTTATTTTGTTCTGATCATGAGTTTCCTTTACTACCCTTTCGCCATTATTAAGCATTTCTTGTAGAAACTTTGTCAAATTTGTCTTCAAATATTCCATGCCTTTCTTTCAATCATCGATCTTAGCTTCCACGCCATCCATCTTAGCTTCCAGACCGTCCATCTAAGCTTCCACATCATTTATATTAACTTCTACACCTTTATTTAAACCATCCATCTTAGCTTCCATGCCACACATCTTAGCTTCTATGTCTTTCTTTAAGCCATCCATCTTAGCTTCTGTTACTTTTTGTGCGAGTGGAATTTGTTGCACTTGGTCTCGTAATTTTGATATATCATGTTGCATTTCTTCCTCTTCTTCATGAGTCATGCTATAACTTTCAGGTTGCTTACTAGGTGTTTCAATTTTCTTTCTTTGGGGCTTCAGTTATCAATTACCGACAATAATGCTTCACTATGCCCTTTGAATTCCTTCAAACTATTTTTTCAAACCAAGCTTATGGAAAAAATTTAAAAAAACTACACACCTTTTTTCACTTTGTAGGAGCTTGATATTGAATCTGATGTATCTATGTAATTTTGGATCTCCAACGTCTAAAATTTCTTCTTGCGATAACCCTCTAAGTAATATTTCTAACCCCACAAGTCTGATCAAGATTGGATTCCCCAATGAAGAGTTATGCCAAATCTCCCACGATGACCTGAGGATAGACTAGTTAGTAGAGCGAACTTGTATGACATGTCGTAGGTCATTGTTTCAACCTTAGATTCTGATAATGATACCCAAAAGGTTACAATCTATCCTCTTTCTGTAACTTCTTATGAAAATTCAATCGGATGCTCAAAGTGAAAGTTATGACGATTTCCCCAAGGTCACCTGTTTGGAATGTAATTTGAGGGTTTGCAAAAACCCTAACCTTCTCAGATTATATATCCGAAAATATAGTGAGACAAGATCTGAAATTCGGATCACGATTCAGACCAATTTCTTCTCAAATGGGCTTTTGTTTCTTCTGAAACTTCGTAGTGTAAAAGTCATAGCAAACATGTCGTGATTACCTGTTTGGAGTAGTGAAACCCTAGAATCCAAAGCTCTGATACCAAATGTTATTAAACCAACTCAAAAAAAGATAGAAAAGATAGATCAACACCTTAGAAATAAGCCTCTTCGAGGGGGGGAACCTCCTTTACATTACACAAATGAACAATTCGTATATGATTCAAATGACAAAACGTCCTTTATATATATAGGAGTCTAAGGGGTCACAATATAACCAAAGCCGACCTAGCAATAATAATATAAAGGCACAAAAATAGCAATAATGGGATTCTATGGGGCACAATAATAACAATATGGGGACAATAGGGGCACAACAATAACAATAAGGGATACAATGACAATAGTAATGGGGGAATCACTAGTATTATAGGGACCTAACAGAACCAAGTGGTTATGTTTTTCAACATTTTCACCTACATTTCCTATCTATCATTTTCTTATTGAATGGGAAAGTTGGGTTTTTGGGATTTTCAAATTAAAGTTTTGCGCTGGTGGTGTACATCTCACATTTTGGTCTCCTTCTAAAATCTTGTTTGGTATGTGCAAAATGAGCATTAGTGCAGCCTTTAGTGGTGCAATTTTTAAAGATATGAAAATTCTATATTGATTTAAGACATGCAATATTCAATATGTGCATGATACCTTGTCTTGACATTCCATTCATAATTTTGAAATTTGTAACAAGAATAAATTTTACTAATTAATGATTACAAAATTAAATATGAAGGAATAATAATATATAATGTAGGTTTATGTGATTGGAAAATGTTAAGGCAAAGGAATAATTATATAATTATAGGTGGACCATAGGGGTTGGGTTCCTTACCATCAATGTATTCTATATAAGGAGGGGGAAGAAGGAGAAGATGGCATCACTTTTTCTTGTGTAATTGAGGACAAAGCTAAGAAGAGACAACATAGTAATGGATTGATGGCTCATGTGTGACTTGTTTTTGAAATATCTAAAGAAATAAGGCCTATGGCTAGGTGAAAAGTAGAACTCCAAATAATTCTTGCAATAATCAATCTTTAGTGAATAGAATGTCATATCTACATAGACCTTTATGAGAGTACTCTATTCTAGGTGATGATAGAGTACATCATTTCCTTATTGCAAGTAATTAAACTTTTATCATGGTATACTTTGATTATAAATATTTAAAATACTAGATGTTTACAATCAATTTTATAAAGGGTTATGGGTTTCTTAATATTTTTGTTGGAATTTTAAATATTGAGATAGAAATTTGTAACGAGAATATAATGACCTCAATTCCTTGTGAATGCTATAAGTATCTACTATGTGTATTTTTTCAAATCGAATAGAAATATGATCAACTTTGTTTTTGCTAACAATAAAACACAAACATATTCTATTATATAAAAAAATTTGTTATTGTTAACAAAATTATTATCAACCATGGTTTATTTAGAAAATAACATATATTAAACTATATAATGAATTATTAAATTGATAACTATTTAATATGGGTTTAATTTTAGTGATGTTTCTATGGATCATCTTATGATGTTGTGGATTATTAAGAATTCACGTCACTAGTAAGTCAAGTTTTCATGTCTCCTTCTCATGTTTATACAAAATAAAGTAGAGAATGGATGGGAATATTTAATTCATGATACTAAAAATGGGATCACAAATTATTTTAACTTTACACACAATATATTGACAACTTATCCATGTGATAAGTACTAGAGTAGAGGGATTGCATCAACCAACACTTTCAATATATGAAAATATTAGGCTTCAAGAGTTCATGTGGTGTAGTGATGGATGCATTAAAGAGGGACAATAAAATTAACCCAAACTACTAGAATGGGATATTGATGGGTGGAGGTTATGTTGTACCTATTATGGGAGCCTCATATTTAGTATCTCCTTCGTCTATATGTTCTCCTTAGGTAATGGAATTTTTTCACAAAAATATTTTGAGCGTTACATTTGTTGATTACATAGTCATCTTGTTTCATTATTACAATTATATTTCTTAATAAAACAAGTAGCAAAATCCTATCTATGTGTTAGGATTCAAAATAATTTTTCCTTCCCGTGATATTATTTTTTAACTTGAGGAGGTGGAGGATTTTGAGGATGGCATATTATGTCCTTCTAAGTAATTTGAGCAAGCCTCGATGAAATTTAGGGTCTCAATTGAGAAACCTGGTGAAAGATATAGTTTTTCGGTAAAATTTGTTGATATTGTTGTCAGGATCTTAGATGGTGCCTCCTACCTAACCTAGTCACACCTAACCTAGTCACAGTAACACAAAATCAAACTTTGAAGTTCCACTTTAATTCTTCCCGCTAAGTTTTTACCACAATCTTAAGGGACCTTGGTAAAATAATTCTATTAATGATTAGTCGTGACATTCTGGTGTAATAATACTTGTACATAACATAGAGTACATAACTCCATATCAATAACTAACATTGTGTATCTACGTGGATGATATTTTGGTTATGGATGACATAATATCTTGGTGGAAATTTGTTTGGATCCATACGAACATGGTGATAATATTTAACAAAATCCTCATGTCTATTCATCAATTTCATGTGTGATTAGTCAAGACCCAACATGCACACTTGTACCTATGATATAAGATTATGTAATCCTTTCTTGGATGACTTTGTTGTCAACATTGAAGGAAACATTTATACCCCAAGCGACGAATAGGGTGCATCGATGGCTTTCATAGATCCACTAGAAAGAACAAAATACCACCCTCCCTATACTTCTCAAACTTCCTGCACAAAAGGAGACACCACTAGCCCCTGTTGAACCTTCATTCCTCATGGTGCCAAGTACATGCAATACAGAAAAAACAACCACCTAACATGACCCAAAAATGTGCACCTCACCTAAAGTGGCCACCCGTGAGCCACATTAACCAGAGCTTGAGATTTTCACTCCAATGGCTCCACCCAGCAAAAAAGAAGGCTATAAATGGATTGAAGAGGACCACTACTACTCATTTGTTCTAGAAAAAACTAGTTCCCACCCAACCTAAACTGAAACTGCACAAGATGAAATAGGGGTCATAGAAGCCCTTTTTCCTAATTTTATCCCACGTAAGAATCTTTCCATGCCCGATGAGACAAAGGAAAGATGAAATCATGGTCCACAACTTTGAGTATCAGATTTGTTTGCATAATGGGTTAGGAACCTGGTTAGATGAGGTAGAAAGTGTTGAATAAGATTATTTAAGAGAGAACATACCTTTTGAAAGGTGCCCCAACTAAAGCTTGTTTGGTTTTCCTTTTTTCAAAATAGGACACTTATGCAGAATCAGGTGAGGTCTTCCCAATATAGGGGCAAGTCCCACACTCTCCAATGATTCAGAGACATCCAAAATCTCCACTTCGTCAATGCATTGGAGTCTTACCAAAACTGTATAACTTTCTCCGCACCTAGATGGGTGGTAAAGGTTTGAATATCAGATAGAATTTCCTCTAGATTAAGTTTGGGGTGTTGCATCGAGGCCTCCTCCCAAAATCTAGGTTTACTGTCATTTATGATCTCCTAAGAAACATGGTCCTCATTCAGTGCCCAGTTGTCTTTAGCCCTATTCTAGATGGAGGATCCACTCGACTAGAATAAGGGTTGTAATGGCCACGCAAGTTCTGATGTGATGAGACCTAGTGATCGTCCCATTGACTTGAAGGTGATGATGGATATCCATCGGAGGGGAAGATCGTGGTTAGACTCTGTGTTGATTTAGGTGTGACGTTGAAGGATCAACTATCACATCAAGCATCAGATGGCTAATTCTATGTGAATCGAATGACGGTTAAGCTCATCGGACTTTTGGTGACACGTTAAAGTTGTGACATGACTGAATGCGATAGGAACATCGAAACCATCGATCTTCTGCTTGGAGAGATTTGTCGCTTGTTTTTACACATTCATTAATGTTCCCCCAAATTTATTTTAATTCAATATATATAGCTAATTGATTTTAGTTATGTGATAAAATTTAGAAGGATGGGGGATTTTCAAGCACCGAGAAGGATAACTACACTATAATCCTTCTTGTAACTAACCAACCTTTAGTTGGATCAACGTCTGAGGGGATGCTTGCATAAGGAGAAATATACAGCAATGGATTGGTCAAACACTCATGAGATGGAGGTGGTTCATCAACTTATTTATGGTAGTAAGCACCATAGTGATTTTCTTACCCTTTGAGCTTAAAAATATAGGGATTCAACCAAATTTAAGGAATAAGTATGTTGCTAAGTTTTTCTAAGTTTTAAGGGATCAAATCAACTATAAAGGTGGTTCATTAGCCAACTAAATAAATCTTGGTGGTAAAATTTCCAATCCTTTAAACAACACATTGGCAACATAGGCTCACACAATGATTTCAATGGTCTCCATCACATTCAAATTAGTGAGCACATAAACACATAGGGTACTAGCTCAAGGTCATGGAGCCTCACAATTTCCGAAGGGGAGAAAGAATCTAGTTTATGTAAAGTATTGATGATAATCCTTAAAATAACTAAACGAATTTCACCATTTAAATTTTGTTTATATTTTATGTAAAATATACCTAACATATATTTTATATATGTAGCATAGCCATCATTTTTGTACGTTGTTAATTCACGTGAGTATGTTTTCTATTCATATTTTATGGTGAAGTGTGTTTAAAAATTAATAAGCCATGAATTATAATTATAATTATATAATTTCTTTTATATTTAAAAGTTATATATTTGTAATAATGGATTTATATTTCGCTATGATATATATGAGAATTTATATCTCTTTCGTGTACAGTATAGTTGATATTTCTATCCATTCTCGTCATTTCTATTCTTATGTATATTGTTTACAACACTTTTGTTTATTAATTCTATAATTAGTATTTATATTATTAATAATTATTTACTTATTTAAATTAGTTAAAGTTTATTATATAGGGTTTTGATATTTTAAATTCAATGTGTTTCTTAATTAGATTAGTTATAAATTAAAGGTCTGTTTCATTATGATTAATAAGATAATTAAATATATTTAAGTAATTATAATGAAAGCAATATGAAATTATAAAAAGATATTCATCTCGTCCAATATAACAATATTATAATTTATATGCCCTAAGATAAATATATATATTTTTGTAATATTTCACAATTTAATTATTCAAAAATATTACGAATTATTATTTTAAATTAAGGTATTTGAACAGAGGTAGATATTGTAATTAATATTGTAGATAATTTGATTTCAGAAATAATAAATAAACAAATTGATGAGTAAGGTAATGAGTATGTGTAATATTTTTTTTTCTACCCATGGTATTTATCGCAGTATTTGCCCATGGTATTTTCCTTTGTCTTTCGAGGGTAAACAATAAAATAAAGTTTCTATAGAGTTCATGAAGCCTATAAAAGGGGATAGGAGCTAGGCATTGGGATCATTCTTAGTTGTCTATCTGTTTTGTCTTTGTTGAGAACTTGTTCAGGCCAGTTCTAGTTTGATCCTAATCAAGAAAACCCATGGTCGTAATTTGTTCGGTGGAGTCATCTAGGGTGCACAAGTGTGCTTGAGAGTTCAGTTGGTTGAGTGGGTTGATGAGAAGCCTTGCATATCATTGGCAAGTGTTTTTATAGTAATCGTTCTGGCATGTATTATTTGCAATTATTAATTAAATAAAGTGGTTGCATTTCAAATCCCTTTGCGTTCTTGTTCTTGCTAAAAGTTTATTTTTAATTAGAACACTAAAGTGTGCTATATCTGTTAAATTTTTTCACTTTTGGGATCTTATAGTGTTATTAGAGTTGAGCATATTGCGATCCTGAGGGTTCTATGAAGGGAACTTACGTGGGATTTATTCTGACCCTAGCCAAAATTTCCATCTTCAGTGATATTTAACATTACCCTAGTTGGTCTCTTTGGAATTTTTCCTACTATCAGTTAAAGGAAAAAATCTAGATTTATATTGGGGAAGAAGGTCTTCATTTCTTACTTTAATTACAAAGGAAAGAGGATTGGGGACCACCGAATCACGCTGGGAAGGGAAATCTGAATTGTAGACAGTGGGCCATCTCACTTCCTTATATGTTAGAGAGGCCAATATTGCTCGATTAAGAGGACTATGGTGGAGATTGACCAAAAATCCATAGACAATGGAGGATCAGAGGATAAAGGGTGCGCATTGTAATTTAAAAAAAAAGGACTGCAGATCTTTGTGTGAAGGCAGGTTGCAACAAGAAAGTGGAGGTTGTGTGATGATCACAACACATTGGGCACAACATAGGAGAAAGGGAACTGATGAGCCCCAGAAATGGGTAATTATATGGGGTCAGTTTGCCTCTTAATTCGACTTAATCCACCATTCTCATTAGTTTATTACATGTTTTTGAATATATTTATGCTAATAGAGTGAATTGGGTTAGTCATTTTGCCAAGTAGTCTAATGTATGCTTTATGCAGAGTTTTGGTCAATTTTGAGAAACAATCAAAAGTTTAATGAGCATTTGGCAGCCAAATTCGAGGACGAACAAGGGAGAGGATTTGTAGGAGGGTGTCCCCTTCATTTATGAACCCTTACCTCGAATTCTGCATCAGAAAATCAGAGCACAAGCAACTACATTAGTGCATCCAAGGGGCAGTCGAGCAAGTAAAGAAGAACTGTTGTTTATCTGCAGTTTTGGGAAGCTGAGCTCCTTGATTTTAGGAGAGTTGTTGGAGACTCCATTTTTATAAATAGGAGGGCTTAGGGATTCAGTTTTTTTAGTTAGATTTTAGCCAGTTATTAGTATATTTTCGCATTTTTGTGTAGCACATTGTTCAACTTATTTTCGAGTTCCTTTTGAGAACAATTTATGTGATGTAACTGCTATTTTTGATAAATGAAGATGAAACAGTTTCTGAGCGAGCACTGATCTCTTTTGGAGGGCTGAAGCTCTTGGGTTAAGGCCGAACCTAAGTTGCCCAACACCTCCTTTGTGTATTTATATATCTTTGCTTGCATTCATGAGTTAATTTCTGTTGCATAGATTCATTTTACTCTGTTAGATTAGGTTGCTTTAGATGGTTAGAATAGTTGTTTTTGTTTTAGTTGCTCAAGTAGGTTGTTGTAGTGACAGAATAAGATTCAAAAAGCCCACAGAAAGCCTGATCTCCTTTCTTCCTTCTTGTGACTATGATTTGAGGTCAAGGCACTATTGCTGCCACCAAAAACATAGTTTTTGCTCTTCCATGCAACTGCTAGTGTGATACTTTGAGTTGGAAAAGTCGATATTGGTTAAAAATCATTTGCTTAAATAATTTCCTATTCCGTTACCATTGTTCTCTCACATGCTTTTCTGTTCATAAGGTATTGTTCAACATTTTCTGTTTGTAGGTCAGAAATTAGGTCAAGCTAGACAAAATTTTGTTTCTAGTTCTTTCTTTGGTCAGATTTGATAAGTAAATGTGCAAATCTCTTACAAGACATGTCAGCTCACCATCCCTCCATAAAAAATCTAGCACCAGCTCACTTCTCCTAGATTTCCCAACTCATTCACAGCATTTCGCCAATCTGCCCTAATTTCTGCGTTTTTTTCCATAAAGTTGTTTTCTTGCCATTTGAACAAGTCCAACCATCACATTCGTCCTTGATCTTCCTTGACAAGTTATAGACACCTCAACACCTTCATCTAGCCTTTACTTCCTTTTCCCATCATTTTTCCACCTTCAAAACTCCAAAAATAGCTTTCGGCCTCCTCTTGTAGATCCTCCTGTAGATCCCCTATAGCCTCCTGAAGCGTTTCCTGTGAGTGATTTTTCAAAGTTTGATCACAATGGAAATCTTCAGAAGAGTACTAGGGGCTTCTTAGGACCTCTCCACACCTTCCTCACCTTCTACAAAAGCCAACTCCATCTTCCTTTGCCACCAAACCTCTGTACAGTCACAACCAGATAAATCAAAACCATAATAATTCCACACAAAAATACTCAAAAGTACAAAAAGATGATTTCTTCTCATTTCTTTTCAAAAGTAGCTCGAATAAATGCAATTTACCCTTTCAGTAGTCAATGGCACTCATTTCATTAGTTTCCATCTATTTTCTTGCAAAAGTAGGGTTAGTGGGTAAACTAGGGTTTGCGTTTCATTCCATTTTTCATTCTCTTTTTGCACCTAGAATAGCCTCTGTAGAGTTAGCTTTCTTCCATCACAATTAAAAGATTTTTTTGAGAACTCATAGAAGTTGGCTTAAACTCCTAACGAACTTGTGCCCGCTGATCAAGTGATAGCCTGCAGTAAGAGCTAGTACTTGTGCATATAGCACCGTCACTTCCAAGTTTGTTACGAACTACCGCGTTGATAAAAGTAAAGAAGGAAGCCCTAGGAGTTGCTACAATACTAGAGCCAAATATTATTTTTGGCATTGTTGCCCGGGAAGTGTCAGAGTATTTTGTGATTACTGTTTTTCTTCTATTTTCTACTGCAACATTCAGTTAAGTAGTTTATTTCAACGAAAGTAGAGTAGTTGTTTCATTTCAATTCTGCAAAAGTAGATTAGGCATCTCCTGCTTTCAGTTCAATTCTGCAATTTCCATTTCAGCAAGAGTAGATCAGTCATTTCTTACTTTCATTTCAATTATGCAATTTCCATTTTAGCAAAGTAGATTAGTCATTTCCTTGCTTTCAATTCAATTCTGCAATTTCCATTTCAGCAAGAGTAGATTAGTCATTTCCTTCTTCCATTTTAATTCTGCAATTTCCATTTTAGCAACGTAGATTAGTCATTTCCTTGCTTTCATTTCAATTCTGCAATTTCATTTCAGCAAGATTCATTTTAGTTAGTTGCAATTTGTTGTTCAATCCATTTTAATTTTGTAGGTACAAACATAAAAAACAAAAATCACCCAAAAAGGGATTTCCTTTTATGCCTCGTAGGAATAGAGACAATTCAGGAAAATTTCTACCCAACACCCCCACCACATCACTAAGTCGCCCTTCTCTCTTCTTTGGTGGCAGTGATCCAGAAGAACCTATAGGTGAACCTCCAGAGATATGCGAAGATCCTATAATAGAAGAAGAGAAAGAAACCATTCCTCCTCAGACCATGGCCGAAAACAAAAACGTTAGAGAAAATGGGGAAAAAATAGAGGGTGCCTTTCCTATCCGGGAGACCAATGGGGACACAAAAATGAAAAACATAAGTCCTTGAGTCGAATATCCTAATACTTCTTCTTTGAATTTGTTATTTTATGTCGAACCTATGACTATGCAAAAGACGAGCAGAAGTTGAAACTGTTTCCTTCTACCCTCAAGGATGCAGCACTGTGCTGGTTCATGGGGTTACCTGGAAACAATATCACAACTTGGGCTCAGATGCAGCAAGCCTTTAACAACAAATACCGGGACTATTGTAGGTCAATGGATACTAAGGAATAAATCTTCCGAATGACCATGGGAAGTGATGAACTATGAAGAAAGGTTTCAGCTCAGTTATAAAAGGGTCAGGTGCACACTTGACCCCAAATCTCTGAAGTTGGTCCTGCTCAGAGAAGTCCTTGAAGGCCTTCTAGATACCCTCCATTTGCTGGCTGGGGGAGACATCTAAAAACTACCTTATGATGACATAAAGACTGTGTTTAGAAACCATTCTAGGTCAGCTAGAAAGAGAGGTAGGGGAAGTCAACCTTTAGCCAGTACATCCTCATCTAGTCCATCCCTTAGAAACAAACTTGAGAATTGGATGGAAGATTTCAAGAGTGAGATGAGGAAGACTCTTGCCATGCAAATGGATACCTTGCATATCAAAAGGAAACAAGAGGAAACCGAGAGGGCTTTGGCCATATTTTTTCCCAGGTGCACTAGAAAGCATCCTAGGAACGAATGTCCATTGCACTCTATAGAAGTGTGTTTATTCTGTGAAGAAGACCATCCTACGAACCAGTGCCCTTCCTTGTCTAGAATTAAAGCTGCATATCAGGGGGCCAAAGGAGCCACTAAACCACTCTATTTCATGAACCAAAGGAGGCCGCATAGACCTAGACCTTACCATTAGGGAATGCAAGGGACATCCCAGACCTATTACAACCCCAATCAAGCCACTTCCATGCCTTCTTAGGGCCCCCCTGCTTATCCTCCATGGTCCACAACCCCTCCTTCATCGTATCCATCTCAATACCATGCTCCTCTAGTTGCTCATTCTTTTCACTCTTATGCTTAGCCACAACCTTAGTGGAATGCACCTCATCACGGGTGAAGGCCCCGGTACAACTCTCCTCCTGCTCTTTTGCCTCCACCACCTGCTCAACCACAACCATTGCCTCTTACTCCACCAAGGCAACCCCAAATGCTTGCTCAACCAAAGTCGAACCCAAATAAAAGACATGCTCAGTAAGTATATATTGGGGAACCGCCATTTCCAAACCTGCACATTGGAGTAGCTCAACCATTGCAAAGTTGAGGTACAACACTTCCAAACAACTCCTCTTGGGCTCAATGATATTCACCATAGCTCAGGAAGAGTATTGAAAAAAAGAGATTATATTGATATCATTGAAGGACCACATCCAGCAAAAGAAGATGTAAAAGAGAAGATCAAATAACCATGGGCGACACTTGATGAAGAGAAAACATCATAATTAGATATCAAGAGAGCTCCCTCATGGTTACCATCAAATCCTCCATGTATTCAAGAAAAAAATCAGCAAAAAGAGAAAGATGTAAAGGTCATGATAGAAGAAGACATGAAGAATGATCCAGATCAGCAAAAGGACCAAAGACATCACAACTATATTCAAATATGGTTCCAGACAGTCACTAAGTTGCAGCATCACTCTCTTCCTCAACTATGCTTGATCCTTTCAAAGTCAAATCATTTGGTCTCTAAAATCTGGATACTTGTCAAAGCATGCATTTCAAGCCTCCACATCATTTTGTCTATCATCTTGATGTGCACATGGCTCCATTGGAAGTATTATTATACTTGAAAATGATTTTGTTTTTCAAGTTGGGTAGGGTAGAGAAAAAAAAAAAAGGAAAAAAAAAATTTGAAAAAAAAAAAATTTTGAAAAATAAAAATCTAAGGTGAAAACCTCCTCAGAGGCACCGCAGATTGGCTCATTGATTGAAAACCTCCATGAGGCAATCAATGGGTTGGCAAGAAGATAAAATAAAAATATAATAAGATCCTTGGGTGAAAACCTCCCTTGGAGGTGCCCAAGGCAGAAAATTAGGGTGAAAACCTCCTTGAGGTGCCCTAGTTGTTTTCAAAAGAGAGAGAGAGAGAGAGAGAGAAAGAAAAAGAAAAATGAATTTCAAGTTGTATTACAGGTCTGCGGGACAACTTCAGGAAGTAGCAACAGGTGCCAAGAAAGCTCTAAAACCAATAACAACACCTATCCTATCTTCCCTCACCCTTCTCCATCATTCTAGACATTCTTTCCACCGCACTGTGCTTCTTTTCTGAAAATTGTGTTTTCTACAGGAGACTCCTATAGAAATTATAGAGAGATAGAAATGGATTTTAAAATTAGTTTGGGTAGCAGGGAAGCTTCATAAAGGGTTTATAAACCCCCCTACAATCTTCAAAAATCTCTTCCATCATTTCCAAGTCTACATTATAGCCCAAGCTCATTTTTTCTTACTGTCCAAAAACTACAGGATGCTCTGATACAAAAATACATAGAGCAGAAATTTGTTTTTTCCCTAACTTGAAAACCATGCATCCATTTAAAAACCCGTTTCGTAGGGAGTTGCATAGGGATGATGGAAACATGCCCAAGCAATTTCAGCCAATTCTGGTGCATGGTTTCCAAGAAATCAGCCTCCATCACCTTCATCCATTTTTGCATTTTCTCCATATCCGTGCATCAATTTAAAAAGCTGTTTCATGGGGAGATCCATATGGGTGATAGTAACATGCCCAAGAAATTTTAGCCAATTACAGTGCACGGTGTCCAAGAAATTGGCCTCCATCACCTTCAGCCATGTTCAGTTTATATTGAAATCCATGCATTCATTGACCAACATTTTTCTATGGGAGGTGCATAATGATGATGGAAACATGCTCAAAACATTTCAGGTCAATCCAATCTACCTTTTGGGAGAAATGAACAAAACAAGTCACTGTCCCATTAAAATCTAGCATCAGCAGCATGAGCATGCAAATCTGAAGGTTGAAGCAGACTCTTGTAGCTTAGATCTAGCCAGAGGATGCCTACACAAGAAAAACAATCACACATCAGATAAAAACAAAGCATAGCAACTGATACCCTTAAAAATCAAGCCCCAGAAGCAGAATCGATGCAGCCACTGACGATAAAACACGTAGGGAACTGGTTCTGATCAAAGATCACTAGCATGAGGTAGCCAAGCCACGAGCGCCAACAGCAGCAACAATCCATGAACAGAGTGCCAAAGTCAAATCATGCAACAACATGGTAGTGACTAACAGGTAAGTGATGAAACTCGTTCCTCTGTTGCATGAGTATAATTTAGAAACTGCATGAACCATTGAGATAATCGCGATTAAACGAAATCAATGGCTAGCTAACTGACCACCGTCATCCAGTTCAAACAAAACACCTCATCCAATTCAAACAATGCCTCATCCAATTCAAACATTGCTTGGTGGGTGCCATCGGCACGTGTGTGCAGTCAACTCGGGAAGAAAACTCAAAATAGGTAGTGGTGGCGGTGTATAACGAGAATGATCTGGACTTAAATAGGAATGCAACAAATTACAGAGATAACAATAAACATAGATATGCAGTGGAAATAGTACTTCATTTCATTAGAGTAAAATACTGAAATATGCTTACAAACAATAATGGAAATAAACCAGCTAGGTCGATGTAGCTTCCCATTGGAGACGTGCCCTCCCACCCAACTTTAGTAGGCACCTTCTTCACATTCATCAGTTTCAACATAGCAGCATTCGACTTGGGTTATTTGGAGACGTGCCCTCCCACCCCAGGCTATGTAGGCACCTGCTACTTCATCAACAACCAACACCACGGTTATGGGTCAACCGCATAAAATCTTTGTCATCAAAGTCCATTTGCTAGACCACACACTGTTAGTATGAGAGTTGGTCACAAGCATTACAGGGTATCTCTATCCTCGGATCTTCATTTTTCATGGTTATGGGTCATCCAAAAACCCACACTTCATTGAAGTCCATTTGCTAGGCCGCACACTATCATCATCACAGTTGGTCACAAGCATTACAGGGTATCTCTATCCTCAGATCTTCGTTCATCATGGTTATGAGTTAACCACATAAAACCCTTATCTTCAGTGGCTCTTCATATTGAACAGAGGCTTCACAACGGGGCAATTTATGCAATGGGGACCATTGCTTCTTAAAAAGGGAGGAATGATCTGAATGGAAAATGGCATCAACCCATGGTACTCATCCACCCATATTATTTATCGACCCATGGAGTTTACCCATGGTATTGTAAGTGGCATCCACCCATGGTATTCATTCACCCATGGAATTGACCCGTGGTATTGTGACATCCACCCATGGTATTCATTCACCCATGGAATTGACCCGTGGTATTGTAACTGGAAAAATACTATAAGTAACAAGTCACATTTTGTAAAAGGACAGATTGTCTGCCACAATGTAGCTCTTACAATTATTCTTTGTTGTAATAAAAAAACTTCTTTGTGGTTTTGTTTATTGGGAATTCTCCTCTTTTTCTTCTGACAATTCAAGTTTTCAGATCTTGGGGGTCTTTCCTCACAAGATCCGTTTCAATCTTTTAGATCTCGGGGGCCTCCCCCCAAGATCCAGATCAGGGAACGATGAAGGTGATTGCGGGTATGCGGCATAAGGTTTCATGATGACACTACAGTAGGGACCAACAGTCCAAATAATGTTAACGCACATTTTTGCGAGCTCACCATCTCTGGAAATATCTCAAAGAAAACATAAGTATGGCTCCTCGAAACTCCTTCAATGCCTTTTTTTCCATTCCATCCTTATCCACTTAGCTACAGTAAGCTCTATACCACCACCATAACCTTGAAATCATCATTCACTATCGTTTTCAGTCATTTGTCTGCTATCGGCATTCTACAGGAAGTTGTAACAATTCTATAGGAGGACCAATGAGCAATCTTGCATAAGAAAAAATGGGATTCTCATCCAAATTTGGGCTCGAAGAGGTAGGCTCAGTGCAAACCCACTTTACATTTTCATATATACAATGGGTGATGTAGTTGTAAGATAGAATGGAGCTTGAAAAGGGAAAGGAATTACATTCAAAGATTTATGCCTACTTCTTAAGAAAAACATAGTTTTCATCTATTCTCTGTTTCTAAAGTATTGTCTCTTCTTCACCCTGGTTTTCACATATACAAGGAGTGATGCAATCTTGAGGAAGGATTAAGCCTGAAAAAGGAGAGGAATTGCATTCAAAAGTCTGACTGTGGCCCTTTTTTTTTCCTTTTGTTTTAATATATAAAGTTTCTCCATTTGCTCTTTACACTGAAAAACTGTCTCTTTCTCCTCTGTGGTATTCTCATATGTAAAGAGATGATGCAACCCTAGAAAATTAAGCTTGTAAAAAAGTGAATTTGCATTGGGTAGTTTGCTTATTTTGTGAAAGGAAAAAAACACTGTTCTGTATACTCTCTGTTTTTAAGATATTGCTTCCCTCAAACATACTGAGAAGTAAATTAAGTTTAAGAACAGAGTTTGAAGGGGAGGAAAGTTGCAATTTCTTAAAAAGGAAGAACAAAAGAAGAAAAAAAAAATAACTCTCTCTCTGGTTCCAGAAAGAAAACCTCAACTGTTCCTTTGTTTCTAGGTTTCAAATTTGATGCCTTCCTCCTCACCTGATATATTCCAGTAGTCTCTGAACATTAGCACTTATATGATCCCCATAGCCTAGGAGATTTTCAAGAACATGACTAAAGAGGATGATATAAAAACTCTCAGTGATGACCTTAGTCCATATGTAAGTGAAGAGGAGGAACAAAAAGGGGAAGCTAAGAAGGAAAGCGGGGAAGAAGAACAGAACATTCAATTGGAAGAAGAGGAACACCACACAGAAAAAGAAGAAAAATAGAGAGGAGAAGAGAAACATGACACCACCAAAGATGAGCCTAAAGCAGAGAAGAAGACAGAGTCAAAAGCAAAAAAAGGGAGAACCACAACAAAGAAAAAGAAGAGGACATGAACTGAAAAGAAAAAGCCTAAGACAGTTCAAAAAAAGGCTGCCACAGGAAAGGCAGAAACAAAACAAGCAAAGGAGAAAATAAAATCACAGACAATAGACAAAAAACTGGCAGAAATAGGAAAAACAACAGATGAAGAAGACAAAAAACAGTAGTTGGAAAAGTTGGATGAAAAAGCTGGATTCCATGAAATGGAAGAGGATCTCATAACTGAGCCATGGAATGTTACGAAAGCCATCAATGCCATCAAGGATGACGAGATGGATTAGTTGCTTAGAGGATGAGCAACACCTTTAGTAGGGGGGTAATGATGAGCCCCAGAAATGGGTAATTATATGGGCTCATTTTGCCTCTTAATTTGACTTAATCCACCATTCTCATTAGTTTATTGCATTTTTTTGAATATATTTATACTAATAGAGTGAAATGGGCTAGTCATTTTTCCATCCAGTGTAATATGTGTTTTATGCATATTTTTGGTCAATTTTGAGACAAAATCAAAGGTTTAATGAGCATCTGGCAGCCAAATTCGAGGAAGAACAAGGGAGAGGATTTGTAGGAGGGTGTCCCCTTCATTTATTAACACTTACCTCGAATTCACCATTAGAAACTTGGAGCACAATTAACCACATTAAGGCATCCAAGGGGCAGCCAAGCAAGTAAAGAAGAACTATTGTTTATCTGTAGTTTTGGGAAGCTGAGCTCCTTGATTTTAGGAGAGCCATTGGAGACTCCATTTGTATAAATGGGGGGCTTAGGGCCTCAGTTTTTTTAGTTAGATTTTAGCCAGTTATTAGTATATTTCCGCACTTTTGTGCAGCACATCGTTCATCTTATTTTCGAGATCCTTTTGAGAACATTTTATGTGATGTAGCTGTTATTTTTGATAAATGAAGATGAAATAGTTTTTGAGCCAACACTGATCCTTTTCAGAGGGTTGAAGCTCTTGGATTAGGGCCCAACTCAAGCTACCCAACACCTCCTTTGTGTACTTATATGTTTTTTCTTCCATCCATGAGTTAATTTCTGTTGCATAGATTCATTTTACTCTGTTAGATTAGGTTGCTTTTGATGGCTAGAATAGTTTTTTTGGTTTTAGTTGCTCAAGTAGGTTGCTACAGTGACAAAATAAGATTCAAAAGGGCCACATTAGGCCCTAATCTCCTTTCTCCCTTCTTGGGACTATGATTTGAGGTCAAGGCATTACTATTGCCACCAAAAACACAATTTTTGCTCTTCCATGCAACTGCTAGTGTGATACTTTGAGTTGGAAAGGTTGATATTGGTTCAGATTAATTTTCTTAGATCATTTCTTATTCTCTTACCATATTTCTCTCGCATGCTTTTCTTTTCATAAGGTATTGTTCAACATTTTCTGTTTGTAGGTCATAAATTAGGTCAAGCTAGACAAAATTATGTTTCTAGTTCTTTCTTTGGTCAGATTTGATAAGTAAATGTGCAGATCTCTTTCAGGATATCTCAGCTCACCACCCCTCCATAAAACAGCCAGCACCAGCTCACTTCTCCTATATTTCCCAACTCATTCACAGCATTTCGCCAGTCTACCCTAATTTCTGTGTTTTTTCCACGAAGTTGCTTTCTTGCCATTTGAACAAATCCAACCATCATATTTGTCCCTGATCTTCCTTGACAAGTTATAGACACCTCAACACCTTCATATAGCCTTCATTTCCATTTTCCCATCATTTTTCCACCTTCAAAACTCCAAAAACATCTTTCGGCCTCCTCCTGTAAAACCTCATGTAGATCCACTGCAGCCTCCTAAAGAATTTCGTGTGAGTGATTTTTCAAAGTTTGATCACAATGGAAATCTTTGAAAGGGTACTAGGGGCTTCTTAGGACCTCTCCACACCTTCCTCACCCTCTGCAAAATCCAAATCCATCTTCCTTTGCCACCAAACCTCTGCATAGTCACAACCACATAAATCACAAGCATAATAATTCCACACAAAAACACTCAAAAGTACAAAAATATGATTTCTTCTCATTTATTTTTAGAAGTAGATTGAATAAATTATATTTACCCTTTTATTAGTCAATGGCACTCATTTCATTAGTTTCCATCTCTTTTCTTGTAAAAGTAGGGTTAGTGGGTAAACTAGGGTTTGTTAGGGATTGCGTTTCATTCTAGTTTTCATTCTCTTTTTGCACCTAGAATAGCCTCTGTAGAGTTAGCTTTCTTCCATCACAGTTAAAAGCTTCTTTTGAGAACTCATAAAAGTTTGCTTAAGCTCCTAGTGAAATTGTGCCAGTTGATCAAGTGACAGCCTAGAGTAAGAGCTAGTACTTGTGCATACAGCACCATCGCTTCCAAGTTTGTTACGAACTACCAGGTTGATAAAAGTAAAGAAGGAAGCCCCAGGAGTTGCAGCATTATTGCTACAATACTGGAGCCCACCAGGAGCACCACTTTCCTATGCATAGCTCATACCATATTTCAGAGAACAAATTGTTAACACCATCGAGAGTGCAGTGATTTGGCTGCATTGAAGGATCGAGTAGAGGTGCAACATTGTTAAGAGAACTACGCATTAAAAGATGAAGAAAAGTGTGTCACCCAGAGTGATCATAGATGGCCGAGTTGGAACTCCATTGAATTGGAGCGTGATGCCACTAGATTTGGTCCTTTGCATGGAACAAGGTTGTTGGATTAGGCTGCATTGGATCAGACCAGTGCATAGAGATGGAAATCAGAAGATGGTGTAGGGTGTGATCAAAAGCCTTTGACATTATTTACTTGCTGCACTATAAAATATTTATCATTCATAGGAGCCATTGTTGCGAAGCATATCATCATTGCTAAGTGGAGTGCACAATTGTTTGGAGAACTAATCCCACTTGCGAACAAGATGAATCTCCCTAAATCTTAAATGAAATCTAGTAACAAACAAGAAAATAACTACTACCTTTCCCTAGCTTACTCTTAATTGAAATAAATCATATGTGAGACATCACTTACTAGTTTATCTAAATGCTTATCAAAGTCCCTTTTAGTGCCTTTGACAATTATCTTCTCCTTAATGCTTTAGATATGTTTCTAAGGAGATCTACATAGACATAAACACACAAACGATAAAAGGATCTAGTATATAGAATAAAAGATCAATTAAATTTAACTCAACATATATCATAAATTGAATTAATAACCAACCATAACCTATGTGACTGATTAAGGAATCCCACAAATGATATCAAAGATGACATGGTTAGGAAAGAAAAGTTGAATTTTATTAAATAAAAGGGAGAACAAACTTACAACCTCAAAGCTTTGATGTTACAAGCATCTTCTTATAATCTGCAACCCTCTCCTTGGATGGAAACCCTCCTAGCCTTATTTTTGAAGCACAAGCCTACCTTCAATGGTCCTCCCTAATCCTCTGGCATCTATTTGATTTATAGGACAAGAGGAGGAGGTTTGGTATCCTCTTCCTAAGGGATGAGATCCACAAATGGTGTGAGAGGGGTTCCAAAAAGAGAGGGAATTAGCTCCATGATGGGAGGGATTGGGCTTGAGTAGGCATCTATTTGAAGTGATTAGTTGGGAAATATTTGACCAACAAAGCTTATAGACATTAATTTTTATTTTTTACTTGCATTAAGTCATGTGCATAGGCCATAGTGTTAGACAGAGCGCACTTTTGTGCAGTTTCTAATGGTCTCTTTTCCGTATGCACAGAAATGGACTAGGTAACTATGCAGGAAGCCAAAAGTAGGTTCTTGAGCCTTAAGATCCAGGAATTTCATTCTCTTTAGGATTTTTTTGGTCCTAGCCTTGTAGGGGGAATGATTTGGAACACTTTGATGGATAGTGAAAGATCCAAACCGACGGTTACTTTCCTAGTGTGATAAAATGACATGTAACAGATTACCCCGTAAAGTGCTAAGTTAGAAAATATGTTTGATGACTAAAACGCTTTATCATTCCAAGTTTTGGGTTAAAGACTACAGCCAAAGACCTGAAATAATCAATCAAATGTTACAATTCAATATAAAATCATCAATGAGGTAGGCATTCCCATACTCATAACATAAATGTCTCAAAGAACCAGTACAGAAATACATATGAAGATCCATGTCAATAAACGACATAGTATGGATGTATCCATCAATGGATATATGTTTACAATCATGAATATTTAATAACTCCACACAACCTCGATGGATGAAACTAGATCCAAGGTTTTGATCTCCATCTCTTAATCCAAAATACAAATATAACCATGCAAATGAATGTTTCGAAGTTGAACATGGTAGAAGCCACTTGATTATGGGTCAATGATGTGAACCATTAACAAGTATGAGAGAAAACACCAATAATGACAATGGCTCTCAAGGTATGTCCAATACAATATATGATGTGTGAATAGATGTGTTGATGTCCAACACTCATAGAATCATTCAATCGAAGGTCAATGATGGGAACCTGTCATCGAAGGCAAGAAACCTACCATTAAGGCATGAAGGCTCCAAGGTACTAAAAATTTCTAGATCAACTTCCTAGATAGTGAGCTGAAGTCAATAGGAAGTGACTAGCCATAAGAGGGCCTACGATATGAAACTCATGTCAAGTTTTGAAGAAAAAAGATCGGAGTAATCCAGGACTGACTAAGGGATGGTCTATGTGATTGAAGGCTATGAATAGAAAAGTAATTTTGACTGAGTTTGGACTTCTTTTGAACATATCGGCAATGCGACATTCTAACTTGGCAGCATTTGACTCAAAAACAATACCCAAACCAGCTAAAGGATTTCAATGAGGTATGGTCAACTAAGAGAAAAATGGATTTCCCAACCTAGACACAAAAG
The DNA here is from genome assembly GCA_000404065.3 of Pinus taeda. Lineage (NCBI taxonomy): Eukaryota > Viridiplantae > Streptophyta > Pinopsida > Pinales > Pinaceae > Pinus > Pinus taeda. The sequence continues at coordinate 286,259 of APFE031055936.1, read as the reverse complement.
TGACAAAATTTCATGTTCAAGAGTGACATACTACCTTTTACAATATAAACAAACATTCTTTCCAAATTCCTCCCCACTATTACTAGAAAGTCCTTGTTTATTTTTGGTAAGATTGAGGAGGATAACATATGATTGTCCTATAAGCTCATGCTTCAGATGAGTCCTTCGAAGCATTTTTAACGAACCCTAGGAAGGAGTCACTTGACCTCATCATGATTGATGATTCCTGCACTGTTTAAGTTTTATGCATCCAATGAAGGGGTAATTCGATGCCATTTTCATGTTTAAAGAGTTTGAAAAGACAAGAAAAAACTCGTTCAATTCTTTCAAAGTAAAATTTTAACGAGCTCGGAGAAAGTAAATCTCAGTTTTTTTTCATTTATAGGGAGTCATGAGAAAAACATAAGTAAACACCACAATGTCCTTTTTCATAAATTTAGTCCCTCAAGCCCGAAAAAGGGTAAAATAATGTAGGAGAGAACTGTATTGACCATGATTAGTCAACGCATACATTTTTCGTAAATAGTCTAGTTCAATTGTAAAAGGGGTAAACTTATACTGAATAGACCACTATTCATTTACTTTTACAACTTCGAATAGTCAAGTAGTCGACGATATTTTCATGTTTACGGAGTCTAAAAAGGGCATAAAGAGAACTCTTGGTCTCTTTTTTCTGTAAAAATTTAACGAGTTCGAAAAAGTGGTAAAAATATACTCTTCACCAAAATGTTTTTTTCTTGTAAATAACCTATATTTTGCACGCTTAAACTCAAAAATTATCATTATCGCTCAAAAATAAAGTAAAAACATTCAAAATTTAGATTTCAAAAGGTAATAGGAAAAGAATAATATTTAATGGGCCTAGAAAACGTATCAAATCCAAAAAAGTAAAAACTTTCTACTATTTGAGAGTGATAGAGTGCATTTTTCACCAAGAACTTCAAAGGTAGATTTTTTGAAAACCGTTAGACCAAATCATGAGTAATCTTCTATAGGTAAACCATCTCTCTGATATCTTCATTTTCATTTTTTTTTATTTTGATTTTTACCGTGTATTTAGGTTTTTTAGGGGGGTTTATCAAATCGAAAATAGCCCTCGGTGTGCATAGTTCACCTTCATTAGGTTTGCGCACACTGAATGAATTTTTAACACAAAAAAACTATTTTTTTGTAGTTTTTAGGACTAGAACTACATAAATCTGCACTGGTCTCCAAGATCGGCTACACACAGTGTAGAGGGCTTTGAAAAATTAATGGAAAATGCCCAATTTGTTTTGCAAAAATTACCACAATGTTTCTAATGATCCTCCATGTTTATTTGTAGGGTTTTGAGCTACAAAAATGGAGTGGAGAGAGCGTGAACATGAAGAACAAGATATAGATACTTTAAACCATCCAAAAACAATATAGGCATTGAGAAACTGTGGCCTGTATAATTTTTCACAATTCCAAGCTTGAAGGTCCAACTAGACTTACTGGAATGGATGGTGAGAAAGTGGAATGTATAGGAAGAGTGTTTCATGATCGTGGATCATAGACTCACTATAGATGTCGATGACATATACATCTTTTTTGGGCTTCCACACCATGGAGTGGACATTTCTTTGTATGGACATAGACGAGTTGGTGAAACAACTGCCACCTATTTATTGCAACATTGCTTTCAAGAAGTTGCACTTGAATATGGGAGAATTGATATTTAAACCATTAAAAGGCCTCCATTGAGATCTATTGGCTTCACTGCTTCATGATTATGTGGGGGTGTAGCACCTCACTTTCTCACCAAGGCTCAAATATAGACTTCCATATAGTGCTTTCAACCTATAATATTCAACTCGTGTGAAGAGGTAGTTGCCAACCTAAAAGGGAATCTAACTAGAGTGAAAATCGACAAACTCAAGAATTTTGGGTATGGTGCCTTTGTTATCTCATTTTCTCTAGAGAGGATCCCCCTTCTTGCCCCATAGGTAGCCATAGATGGAGGGGGACCACGAGATCCTCACATGCTAAACTGGGTCACATTGATCGCATGCCACAGAGGTGGTGAAGGCATAACGATTCAATATACTCTTCATTTATTTGGATGGTTGGAACGTCAAATCATCATGATTCTAGACTTTACATATGCAAGAATGGATTACACAGGTGATTCATATATGCCACTACCATCTGGAATGCATTGGGGTGACCTAGGTAAAAACTTCACACTTTGGTTGTTTTTTAATTTTTTAATTTTTTTTTTGGGCATCCAAAACTAAATGTCTGAAATGGTCATGCAGATGTGGGCTTGGGGAGACTAGTAGCACTACACAAATTTGATAGGTGCAATGAGCATCTAGTAGCTCCTGCAGCCTAGAACCCCAATGTAACAGAGGCATTCATTGAGTTAGACCTATACCTAGAGAGGTTGACCCTAGACATCCTAGATGTTGGGATTGATGGCCTACCTCCCCATTATCAGAGACACACCATGGGTTCTTGGATCAATTATTCACTTGCTACAACAAGTACCTTATGCTATTGTCTGATACCATGATCATCATGTGTAGTTGTTAGTCTTAGCGCTATATTTTTCTTTTTGATGATGTATCAGCATGTTCAGATAATAAAGGACACGTGGCCTCATTTATTTGGATGACATTTTTGTAAAGACACACTTTTTACAGAAATTTTAACTAGTGAAAACTACTACTTCTATTTCAGTCTATCTTGTACAATATATGGATGACTATTATTTTTTATTTCTTACAGAGTTTTACAAATGAAAATTTAACACATAACTAGCCAATCCATCAGTTAATGTGTTTAAAAGTCTCAAAATGTGTTGACATTCAATGTAATCAAACTCGCTCTCTGATCTAAAATCGATACTAAATCAAGAAGAAAAGGTATTACAAACTCATGTGCAGGAATGCCTATATTATTTAGTGCAATGGATCGAAAATATTGTGAATAATACAGACATTTAACAATTGGAAAACATAACAATTCAACACATAAACACAATAAATAACCAAGGAGTTCACCAGACTTCCTAGCTACGTCTCCTCATCCAACTTGCAGTGTCGAGCTCTATATTATGTCTTCAAGAGCAGATTATTACAAGTGTGAGCTCAAAACAAGTCTCAACACAATAGTGACAAACAAAATAGGGATTTACTCAAAATCCTCATGTCTACAAGAGTACACAACTGCTTCCTCTTGCTCTCTATCTTCTTCTTTCTCTTCCACTCCCTTCTTCCCCTCTTTGTCTGACATAGAGTGGTTTTTAAGCCTCTCAGCCATGTCTGTTCGCTTTCCCTCTTTGGGCTCTCTCTCTTCCTCTTCTGTCTATTCACCTCCCTTTCGGCATTGGACATGTCTTGTTAAGACAAAATGCTTAAGGCACAAGAACTCCTTTCAGAAATGGAAGGATCAGCAACCGCGGTGAAACTAACTGTTCGGTCTTCCTCCGCACAAATCCTCGATATAATGCATATTTGGTCTATATACGATATTATCGGAATACAAAGAAATACATAGAAATCTCGACAACAAAATTATTATCAGAACTCAAAATATATAAAGTTGCATCTATAAAACCTTTCAGGTCTGTCTTTATCACATGTCGTATTGGCCCTTTGTATTTTGATTTTATAATGAAATACACCAAAACACAGGAAAACTTGGCAAAACGCTACATATCAGATTTTAAATTTTACAGTGCCACATCTATAACCCTCTCGGGCCCTCTTGTATCGCTATCACAAGTTGCAAAGACTATGGGTCTTCACCCCTTTGTACGTGGTCCCAATCCCACTTCGCCAATTGCATTCGTTGATCGCCAATCAACGCCATCGGCATATCACACTTTGCACGGCCCACGGTCCATTTGGCATCACCCCTTTGATATATTTCGATGCAATAGTCACAGTCGCATATTGTTTTGTCTCTGGTCCCTTAGTAAGTCCTTCCCTTTTAAACCTGCAATGCAATATACGTGGTCTTCATTGTTGATCTGCAAGCCGATCTGACGGTCCACATTATATAAATGGATCACAGTTGGAACTCACTCAGGGTTAGCGCTGATATGCCCCGATGACCTCCGCCGATGCGATATCGCCAACCTCCTCCAATGCGATCTGTTGATTTGATCTGGATCGTTGATCAGCCCAATCCAATGGCTCCTCTACGGTAACACTTCACTCTCCACTTCACTTTGTTTTCCGATAGTTGAAGACTTACATTTTTAGAGGGTTTAAGATCTGTTTTGGATCACGCCTTCCCACTAAAAAGCTTTTGGATCACCAAAAGTTGGTTTTAGGCATCGATCAAGTGAGGATACTACTCCTTTACCTATCTAACTTCTATACTCTATGATTTGCTTGGATTTGAACCTTTGAGTCCCACTCTCAAGTACTCAACATCCCCTTAATGCATAGTCTTACCTTCCTATCCATAACTGTGTCCTCTTGTAACTCATTGAGATACTCAGGCAACAAATCCCCAATAGAAGGAAACTGCATTTTCTCTTCAGGATCTTCAATCAATGAAGGTTCATACACTATCAAATTTTCTGCATTAATGACTGAATAGATCTGCATATAAGCTAGAAAATCAAGGTGAAAATCATTTTCACCAATTTTATCAAGTATCTTGAAAGGTCCATACCTTATTGGTTTTATCTTCTTAACTTCACCTTGCATTCTGTCTTTGCTAATGTATAGCCATATTTGATCACCAACTTGAAAACTATGTTGAACTCGATGCTTGTCATGTCTTGCCTTATACTTGACTTGACTTCTTTCCAGTTGTTCTTGTACTGCCTGGTGAATTTCCTGGATTTGTTCAATGAACTTGGTTACTTTGTCCATATCACTATGTCCATCAACTGCTATGTCTTTACCAAAGACAAAATCCAAGGGAGACTTTGGTATAAAACCAAAACAACTCTCAAAAGGAGATCTCTGAGTAGAAGAGTGCTTGGCATGGTTGTAAGCATGCTGCACATAACACAAATGCTCATCCCAAAGCTTGGGATGTTTGCTGCAATAACCTATGAGCAACTAGATCACTATCATATTGACTACCTTTATCTGACCATCTATTTGTGGATAAAATGATGTGCTCTTCTTCAACCTAGTGTCCATCAACTCCCATAAACTTGACCAAAACTTCCCAACAAATCGAGAATCTCGATTAGATACAATAGAAGTGGGTAATCCAAAATGAACCCATACATTCTGAAAGAACAACTTTGTTGTTTGTTCAACTGTAACCTGCTTGTTACATGGCATCAAAATACACATTTTACTGAACCTATCCACAACAACATACAAATAATCATGACATTTCCTAGATTTTGGCAATCCCCCAACACAATACATGAAAACACTTTCCCAAGGATTGGAAGGAATTGGAAGTGGAGTGTAAAAGCCTAATTTTTTATTATTGGGCTTGCTTGTAGCACACATACTACACCCTTTGATATCTCTAGAAACTGTCTCATACATTCTCGGCTAATAATAGAACCTTTGCAATTGTTCAATTGTTTTACTTACACCAAAATGACCTGATATGAGAGAAGTATGTGCTTCTCGGATTATGTTAATTCTTTCAGTCTGTGGAATGCATAACTTTCCCAAATGATATGAGATTTGGTCCTTTACATAATAATCCAATTCTTCTACTTGCTTGCCATGACTTAAAGTTGCATATACATCTTTAAAATCTACACCTTGAGCATATTGTTCAATGTAACTTTCATGCATTACTAATTTATGTTGATCCAAATTGGATCCATGAAAATTATCAAAGTACCATGACTGTATTGAATCAAGACAGACTTCAAATTTATGAACAAAGAGCTATCAAAGAGACCTCTAGACAGTGGCAGTTTGCAGCCAACAAGTAACGACAAGGACCTCGGTCAAAGCGTGCTGACCGAGGCCTGTTGAAAATAATACTGAGGGGTGGTGAATAAGTATTATCAAATTCCTTTTCAATGTATACAAACATTTGCTTATACCTTCCAGACTTATAATTTAATTTATTCTTCAGATGTTGATCATTAATCTGTGTGTCAGAACCATATAACAGTAAAAGGAACAAGAAATATAGAGCAGACAGTCACACCAAAGAACACAAGATATAAGGTGGAAACCCAATGTGAGTGAAAACCACCTGCTACAATATGTCTCTATCTTCTTTCAATTAGAAACTTCTTTTACAATGATTCTATATTGGTGCAGTCTTATACCAGCACGCAGGCTTCAACCTTCTCTCGTTCTCTAGACTCTCTTGGAACGGAGCTACAACCACCTTAGCTCTTGTACTAGCTGAGGTACTAGTACATAGGTGCTGACCTACTGAAGGCTTCAGGGACCATGTTTCATAAATTTTCAGACTGGATCCATGACTAACATCAATAAAGAATATCTGCAATAATCAATCACCTTTGTACAACCCAATATAGAACTAACCAAACACTTCTCAGAATGTTGTAACCAGAAAGCAGTAACAGTAACCAGATGCGAATTCAGAACCCTAAACACTGCAGTAATAGAAAAAAGTAGCTAAAACATATTTTAAGAAAAGTCTGCAACTTCACCAATAGAAACCTGCGGATATCCGCACTTCCTCCGTGTCGAACTTATGCACCTCCGCACCTGTGCTGTGTCTAATCTGTGCACCTCCGCACCTGCACTGTGTCTGATCTGCGCACCTCTGCACCTACTCCATGTCTGGTCTGCGCACCTCTGCACCTGCTCGGTGTCTGATCTGCGCACCTCCGCACCTGCGCCGTGTCTGGCTTGCGTACCTCCGCACCTGCTCCATGTCTCAACTACGGACCTGCGGGTATAGATAATTTCTTAGACTTCAGTTATACCCCAGACTATCAGATTTACAAATCCGATCATGCGCCAAGGAGATCTTGACCCATCTGTGGATTCGTCTTGTAATGCTCAGGTTTCTCCTTGATTCAGGTCCAGCTATAATTCACCAACCGACCACTAGAGTTTCAGATCTTATTCTTCTAAAGATACTCAACACATTTTTCCTCAGCCAAATGAATTTCCTTTCCTTTTTATAGGCTAGGCCTTACTCAAACCATGGACCAAAACCATAGAGATCTAATACTAGGGACCTAAAACCTAGGTTCAATACTTTAGATGCAAAACCACAGACCAAAACCATAGGATAAAAAACAAAATGTTGGACTAAATACCATGGATCAACTGCACATCTGCATGAAAGTCTTTGTACTTTTAGGTTCGCACCTTTTGTTTGGAACACCTGCGAACATGTCTACATCCTTTGAATGGCGCACCTGTGGAACCAGCCGAGGACTACAGTTTTGTGAACAGGAACCTGCGGGTCTCTCATTTTCTATTATTTTGAAAGCCAAAACTTGTGATCTGCTACTTGAGTGAGTTGCCATCAAGGACAACACTTATGTCATCGAGCCAACCTGAGCCAAAACTGAGTCATAATGCGAACAATCTCCCCCTTTGGACTTGATGGCAACCCAAAGTCACTCAAGGTCTTTCCTCCCCCTTTGACATCAAGGGCAAAGGGTTATGCTCCCCCTGAGTACATGCTGAAATCTCTATTCTGCTATGTTGTCCAAGCTCCCCCTGACATATAGGCAAGATCTTTGCAAGAAGATGTTCCACAGAAGAAATCATAACTATCCTTCCCATCACCAAAGACTTCATACATACGATTCCCAACCAAGAGGGGATACATGATATAATAAGCACATTACATTAATCATCCCAGGTATATTGGGGCACCAAAACAAGGTGTTACATGACCCAAAAGAAATATAAGACATAATATCAGCAGCAATTGCCAATCATAGGTCAATATCAAAACAACTGAAGAATTGAACCAAGATCTTCTATGATAATGCCAACAATGTATTATTAGAAGAATATATGCTCCCCCTGAACCTGTGCCAGATGGTCTCTAACATACCCATATCGGACACTTCTCATCCTTGATTTTCTTCCAATCGACTGAACCCACATGAACCAACGTATGTACACATATACCCCATCTGAAACAGACAAGATTAAATAGCAAGATGATGCATCAACTATCCCCAACTTCTGTTTGAGATATTCAAATGTCTCCCTGGGCAGTGGTTTGGTGAGTATATCAGCAACCTGTTCCTTGGAGGAAATATACTCCAATTTAACCTTTTGTTCAAGTACTTGTTCTCAGAGAAAATGATACTTAATCGGTATGTGCTTAGTCTTTGAATGCATGACAGGATTCTTTGAAATATTGATTGTACTTGTATTATCACAAAAAATGGAGATAGGTGGATTACAAGTGATTTGAAGATCTTGCAATGTTTGCATCATCCAAAGTAGTTGTGTGTAGCAATGTGTTATGCTTCTTAACCTACAAAGTAATACCGAACAGAGAATATGCAAAGAAAGATACCCAGAACACAGAATATGCGAAGAAAATTTACCCAGAACACAGAATAGCAATGATTTTATTACTCAGAGAGAAATGTTCACAAGCCTCTTCGAGGGGGCAACCTCCAATAGAGCAGAGCTCGATTACAAAACAAGACACAATGCTCCTCGCAGGGAGTCTCTATCCTTTATATATGACTCATACATGTAATACCATGGGCCAATACCGTGGGTTTTATTAATACCGTCTATCTAATACTACCGCCCATTTACCCTCTATCTAATACTACCGCCCGTTTGCAACTAACTGTGGTCCCGTCATTAATTGCGGGTTAACCACTTACAAAGATTAATATGGGCTTTATTGACTCTTGACTATGACGTGATCCCATGACATAAATAAGGGGGTTAGGGTGGGACCCTAACAAAGGGGATCAAAGTCAAGCAGGAGAAGGAAGATGTGGCCTTAGCATTTGAGGGGAAGCAGGAAAAGCGAAAGAAGAAAGATATCTCCAAGATCAAGTGCTTCCACTGTGGGGAGCTAGGTCATTATGCGACCCAGTGTCCAAGGAAGAAGAGTAAGGGAGAGTCTTCCGAGACTAAGGTAATTCTAGCATGAGCAGAGAAGGAAGTTTTGGTAGATGATGACTATGCCATGAGTGCACATGCACCACTTGAGCAGAAGTGGGGAGACATCGAGTTGTAGTCAGGCGAACTACATGCGATGAGGGGAAGGATCCTTGAGATACCCAACCTCTTGGATTAGACCTTGCTATGGGAGCCCCGAAGAGGAGTAGAAGGATTGGCAGAGTTGGGTAGAGATGGATGTGAATGGAGCTGCAAAGAGATCTACAGTGCAAGAGTCCTGAGACAGCGCGAGGCTATCAGGCTGCAATAGTGTGAGAGGCACAGGAGTGTTGCACCAGTGTAGGATGGCATAGAGAGGTGCGCAATGATGTGAGATGTAGGGAGTTGTTGTAGTAGCGTAGAGGTCAGAGAGGAAGCACTTGTTAATGGTAGAGGGAGCTTCAACATCAGTGGGTGTCTCTAGCCCAACAAAGAGGTCAGATTGGGAGAGTAGTTACTTACTTCTCGGTAACTAAGTTGCAGTGCAATATTGGGCAGCGCGATGCAACATGATGAGAGGAAGTGTAGTGTAGATGTAGTGCTGGGAGAAAGGACCAACAACAACACGGATGCAGAGGGAGCTATCGTACAGATGCATGAGTGGCAGTGGCAGAACCATGGGTAGTAGTACATGATGTAGTAGTGAAAAGGATGGTGGGTAGCAGGCCTAACATCAGCACGTGGACCGATGCCAGATGATCATAGTAATACTCAGTGAGGAGTATTACCAGAGCATAGTCCTCGCTAAGAGGGAGTGTTGATTTGGGGTGGCATCAGATGTGCTCTAGCCATGAAATTTGGTGGAGAGGTTGGGGCACATGAGATCTCGAATACCCAGAAAGGGTTCAGGGAGATTATAAACAGTTCAGGAGTTAATAAAATAATTAATATTTTTAATGGAGTCCCTAAGTCTAAATTTAGGGAAAATAAAATATTAATGTGTATTAATATGAATCTATGTTAGAATGGTCCAACATACATGGATCAAGCTAGATCTAATATTAGCTGTTGATTAGGGACTTAATCTCGGCCATTGATATGTCAAGAGGAAAAGTATAAGAGGAGGCTTGAGGGTCACTTGGAGAAGACACCAGAGTGATGAGTCATTCTATTCTCTAGAGCAGGGTTTGTTAAGATATAAAGAATTAGTGATCAGGAGATGCAACTAAGGGGCATTTGAGTACAGAGAGATAGAGGCAAAGATAGTGTCGAGAGATTAGCGCAATAGCCAAGGAGAGTGACGTAGAGCCAGCTAGGGCTCACGCAGGGCCATGAAGAGGCACCTAGGAGCTACGCAGAGCTTCAGAGAGGCCAGTGTTGCTGACGTAGATGGTAAGAGGGTTGACACAGGGCCTCCCAGGGTTGACACAGACCCATTTGGGGTGATGCAGGGCCAGCATGAGGCAAAGAGGGGCTGACACAGTCTAGAGAGAGGTTTACACTGGGGTTTTTGGGGCTGATTTGTGTTGAGTAGCTACCGGAAGGATTATCCGAGGTTTCAGCCAGAGGATTTTTAGAAACTGAGAGGTATTACTGCTAAGGAAATTCTCTATTGGGTAGGCCAGTTTCGGCGCCCATATTGTGCTATGATACTTCTTAATAAGAAACCCTCAGATAGCTTCACCGGTTTTCCCACATTGGGTTTTTCCGGGGACATTAGTCTAGAAATAATGGCGTCATATGGCATGTTTGTTTCTATTTCTTTTAGTTGCTGATCTGTAATATGTTGAGCATGCACTAGTGTTTATTTTCAGTATTTACATTGTAAATAACTTGTGAATAAAAATAACAAGTAGGTAGGAATAAATCAGATAAAGTGCCTGGAGGGTTTCTAACTAAGTAAACTTAGAAACTTCAACATTTTGGAGTAAATATTCAACATGGGAAGTGTCTAATGAAGGTGGAGGAGTAACATGTTGACTGGTGTGCTTTGGACTAGAGTGAAATGCTAAAGTTTGGTCTAAGTGAGAGTCGATAGCAGTTTCTCCTGCAAAGTGATTATGAGTAACTATCAAAGAACAAGTGGTAGGAGGCTTCTTGTGGCTCCCTTTAGCCATTTAGATCCTGGGAGGACCTCCTTCTAACACCATTAGTTTTAAGGAAAAAATGACCACTCATTAATAGGAGGATAGAGCTCAGACCAAGGTTCTTTAACAACCCAAGCCATTTGGAGTCGCTGTTCCTGATGGGTTTAATGGCTCCATTAGTCATATATTTCCTCCTATTTCAAGAAAGAAATTGTTAAATAAACTTGTGTATATTTACAATTGGTTATGGGGACTTAATAGATTATGTTTCTTCAAATTCAAGGAGATTTATAACTATCGAAAATGATTAAGCATCACTCACAAGAGACTGGAATGATTTTTCAACAAGTTGTTTATTGTATATTCACCCATACAAAGTTCTAAAAATTTGTGAATGTACAATCAAAAGGCTGCAATAACGATCATTGAAAAGACCACTAGGCATTCTTAAGGCCAAAATGCATCACATGGTAGGCATAGGTTCCCCACTCAGTCATGAATGTGGTATTGTGCTTGTCCTCCTTAGTAATACAAACTTGGGAATATCCTGAAAATCCATTGGTGAAGGAGTACGCTTCACTGCCAATAACATTGTCTAAGACCTCATTACTGAATGAAGTATGGAATGGGTCATGCACGTAGGCAGAATTAAGGGTATGATAATATATGCACACCCAAATATAATTTGAATAATTCTTATCCTAAATGACAATGGGATTGGCCCACTCAACTTCATCAACAAGGAAAATGAGGCTAGTTTATATCATCTTATCAATTTATTTCTTTACCTTCTCTTTACTCTAGGATTCGATCTATATAGCTAATGTTTCACTGGTCTGGAATCCGGCTTTGAAACATTTTTAATTTCTCCTAAATCTCCCTTAATCCCCTTGAGATCCATAATTGAAAAAGGAAAAATATATTCATATTCCTTTAGAAGGTCAAAAAGATCTTTGATAGTCTTCTCATCCCAGTAATTGCCAATAGAAGTGAGCTTAGGTTTCTCCTCAGTACCAATTTTGTGCTTCCACAACTTAAGTGGCTCTAGATGCAGAGCATTTGTGACATACCCATCATTTATATCTTGTTCCCCTTTTGATTCTTTGAAAGCCAAATCCCTTAGTTCTTCCAAGTCATTGTCACCAGGGTCTTTATTTACCTTCCCGCAAGTGAAAGCCTCATGGAATCCTAATTCATATATATGATCAAAAATATTTCGGCCAGTATAATCCTCAATAGGACTCCCTATGGGTAACAAAACCTTCTTGATTGATTTCAGGGTTCTCACAATCTTTTCATCCTCATCGAAAAAAGAGAATTCCTTGGAAAATTGGACTACCATTGGTTCCCATGAAATTTTTTGTCTCCTCATTTCCTCTATTACATACTAAGCCTACAAAAATTTTCCCCAAGGTATGGATAAATTGATGTAGCCACAATGCTTCAGGAAGTACTTCCATGGTCCATTTAGTCTTGCAATTCTAAATCTATTTTAGTGGATTAGTGTGTCCTTCATACATAAGAATACCAACTCAATAGTCCCTTGGGTGATCCTGGTGGATATTAGTGGCCACCCACCTATTCCACCTAGACCTCCAATCGGTTTCATTAGTTTCCTTATTTATAGCAGTTTCTCGGGTCCTAAATTTCTAGAGCAGTTTTAACCCCCTAAATGGAAATATTTTTAGGTCCAAAATAGGCCCATAGATATAGGTAAGGGCCTATGGAAAATCCTATAGTACTTGGAGATATATTTCCAACGAGGTATTGTACGTGCCAAACAAAGATATATGACCATGTTATGACCATGAGAAGTTGGTTCCCCAACTAACCCCAACGGGGCCTGCAAACTCTTGGTGTTCCATCTCCTTGGGTTATCGTTTTGGTTGTTTAGGGTTTTCCCTTATTTTTCAATAATAAAAAAGGCCCTTGAGGATCATTCTAACACAGTTCAGAGGCATGTAGCCACCACATCTCTTCTGAGAGATAAGTTACCATTGCACTGAGCTAGTTTATCTCCATTTTAGTATGTAAGAATATTTCAGTTATTTGATATTAGTGAAATGAAGTTTGATTTCTACTGCGTCTCTGTATTTATGTGTATATCTATATTTTTTTATGTTCCTGCATAATTCTTGATCAGTGGTATCAGAGCGGTCTTCTCTTTCTCTATTTTTCTTTGTATTGCCCCAACAAGGTTAGGGTATAAGGAGTTAGGGATTGAACTAGTTGAACCTTTGCAAGACCAGCCTCACAAACCCCTATGAACTCCCATGGCGGAAGAAAAGAAAGATGAGGGGAAGGAGACACTTTCAAAATATTGCTCGAGGAAGACCTTGAGCAACAAAGGAATGTGATGATGGATAACTTCGCCCAGATCCTTCGATAGCTACCCACAAGCAACACATCTTCATCCATCAGCCACTTTGGGGGCTTCAATCCTTTTCAGATACAAGTTAACTTTGACATTCCCATAGTTGAAGGCTAGATAGATGCAGAAGTCATAAATAGATGGTTACATTTGTTGAAGGGATATTTTTCAATTCATGACTTTTCCAATCAGGAAAAGGTTTTTTTTCCACTCCTCAAAGCCACCCCACATGTCAAGGATTGGTGGGAAACCTACTGTGAATAAAGGACGGGAGGGAATGATAACTATTTTCAGCCGCACCCACTTGGAATTCTTTTCGAGAAACCATCAAGGAATAATATTACCATTTTGGGAGCTATGAAGTTAAATACATAAAGTGGACCATGCTGTGGCAGGGAAGGGAACAATATGTGTTGGAGTTAACAAATATTTTCCATTCCCTTCACACAAAGTTTCGTATCAAGGATTATGAGCAGAATTTGGTACTCAAGTACCGTGGCTATCTACACAATTACATCAAGGAAAAGATGGAGTTCCTGGATATCTCCTCACTTAGAGCCGCCTATTGATACATTGTCAAGATCGAGCAAAAAATTAAACAGAAGAGGTGATACTTTCGATATGAAAATCTGAAGCAAGGGAAAGATGCTCCCAAACTGTAGAATAAAGGACGAATCCAAGGTGGGGAAACCCAATACAACCCGCCAAAGCCACAAGCAAAGAATAATACTGCAAAGACAAAGAAGGACATATGGATATGTTGTGAGTTCCATACCAGCCCCAATCACAACAGAAGTGAGTGCCAAGCCAAGTAGTCACTAGTGGCTGAGCTGAAGGCTTCCGAATCAGATGCATGTTCCGACTCTGAGTTAGAAACTAACAAGGAGAATGAAAAAGGGAAGCATATTATCGATGTAGAGTCTAGTGCCACCATTTCCACCACCAAGATCTATAAGGATGAGCCTGAAGATATAGAGGAGGGGGCGTAGCTCTTCAACTCACAGATGTGGGTGAAGATTTCTACACTGCAATTCATTTTCGACAACGAGAGCCAAAAGAACCTCATTTTAGCAGAGGCCATGAAGATGTTGGGCCTACTGACCACACCACACCCATAGTCGTACAGCATTAGGTGGCTTCAGCAAGGGAAAGATCTTTGCGTTAGCCAACAATGTCGCCTTCCCTACAACATTAAGCCCTTCATGGATGGGGTATTGTGTGATGTTGCTCCTCTTGAAATCTGTGATGTATTATTAGGCCAACCATACTTGTGGAAGCAACTTGTTTTGTATGAGTCTAAGCCTCGCATTTTTATTATTACTTTGGGCAATAAGTTGTATAGGTTACTAGAGGTAGCACTTCCTACTGCCATTTCTTTGATCACTACGAAGAAATTCAATAAGATCATCTCCCATATCGGGAAATTTATTTTCCTAATGAGTCACCCTTAGGGAAAGAAGAAGATTGTGGCCACGACCTCCAGACATGGCCCCTCCACATGGCAACAACAGATGGACTAGGTTATGGAGAAGTACAAGGACATCTTAACCTCACCTGCAGGGGTACCTCTACACTATTAGGTCAAGAATTCCATCGATCTGACTCCAGGTGTGTCACTACCCAATGGACCGATCTATCATTGCTCGATTTTGGAGAATGGTGAAATCAAGAGGCAAATTAAGGAGTTGTTGTTGAAGGGCACATCATGCTAAGTTCATCACCCTGTGGGAGCCCAATTACGTTGCTAGAGAATAAGGATGGGTTCCGGAGACTCTGTATTAACTATCATGTGTTGAACAACATCACTGTTCGGAATATGTATCCAATCGCACAGTTTGATGACCTTCTAGACCAACTCAAGGGGATCAAATATTTCAACAATATTGACTTGAAGTCTGGTTATCACCAGGTACTGATCAAACCCTTTGATGTGTGGAAGACTTCCTTAAAATATAAGGAGGACCTTTTGGAATAGTTGATCAAGACCTTCAGGTTGAAGAATTCCCCCACAACCTTCATGAGCCTGATGGATGACATCTTATGACCCTTTACCAACTCATTCATGGTGGTGTATTTATATTACATTCTGATCTTCAGCTAGAGTTGGGAAGAGCACCTCCACCATATTTGACAAGTGCTCCAAACCCTGAGACAACACAAGTTGTGTGCCAATTTAGAAAAATGCACTTTTGGTGACCTAGGTTCAATATTTTGGGTACAACATTAATGAGCAGGGTATGCATGTGGACCTAACCAGGATGCAAGTCATTAGGGATTGGCCACCCCCAACCACTCTAACAGAGCTTCGCAGCTTTTTGGGTCTTGATAACTTCTACCACAAGTTCATGTTGGGGTTCTCTCATATCACTTGGCCTTTGAGTCAGGTCACCAAGGCAGGAACAAAAGAAAAGTTCTTTTGGTATGAATCCTAGCAGAAGGCATTTTTCGATTTGAAGCATCACCTCTGATCTGCACTAGTACTCACATTACTAGACATGAAAAAACCATTTGAGATTGAGTAGGATGCCTCTGATTATGCTATTGGGGCATTTATTACTTAGTAGGGGCATCCAGTGGCATATCATAGTGAGACACTTTCAAACACAATCTGAAATTATCCCACCTTTGACAAAGATATGTATTCCATAGTGCAGACCTGCCTAAAATGGAAGCATTACATTCTAGGGAAGGAAATAGTCACACACAGATCACCAATCCCTGCAACTAATACAGCCACAAGGGAAGTTGCATAATGATTACCATCATTAATGGTCCACATACCTGCAACAATTCCATTGGAACATTAATTACAATAAGGGTAGCACCAACAATGTTGTAGACTGCCTCAACTGACCGTCAGTCATGGCGCTGACCACTACACTCGACTCTTATGGGAATGAGACTATGGGGTGGCCACATCTTTAAAGCAACAATCCAGAATTCGTCAACACATACCAGGCGCTCCAGGAACGCAATAAAGTTCCAAATTTTCACCTCCAAGATGCACTGTTATGCCACCTGGGACTCCTATGTGCTCCTTAAAGTGAGCATGCCAAGATGATTTGGGAGGTGCACTATAGTCGGGTTGTTAGACATTTTGGGGTAGAGAAAATAATGGCAACATTGAAAAGTATTTTTATTGGCCGAAACTTCGACATGATGTTGGGAAGTACATCAAATCCTTCACTATCTGCATCATTTCCAAACCAAAAATCAAGAAGAAACGCCTATATAATCCTTTGCCTACTCCTACTCGACCTTGGGAATCCATCTCCATGGCTTACATGTTGAGCCTTCTACTAGGCACAACAACGACTACATTTTCATGGTCGTCAACATATTCTCTAAGATGGCCATTCTAGCGGCCAACAAGAAGAGTATCACAGTAGAAGCCACTGCTAAGCTCTTCTCTAAATGATTGTGGGTAAACATTGGTATCCCACTGTCCATTATCTCAGATAAGGACAACAGGTTCCTAAGTACATTTTGGTCAAGGCTCTGATTGGTGTTGGATACCAAACTCACTAATTCCACGACTTTCCAACACCAGACTCATGGCCAAATAGAGGTCGTTAACAAGATGATATTACACATTCTACACATGTACAACTAGAATCATACATGAACATGGGATGAAAGCCTTCCTTATGTCCATCTCATCTACAATAGAGATCTCCATAGCTCAACTAGCCATAGCCCCTTTCACGTGGGATCAAGATTCCAACCACTATGTCCCATTGATGCATCCATACCAATTGTAGCTACTCAGGCAAATTCGGTTCATGTCCATTCTGAAGCTAACAAGGTTAAAAAATTCATTGAGTGCATTCAACACTTCTGCCAGCAGGTCCATGACATATTGGACAAATCCAATTCTAAGTACAAGTAGTAACATGATCAACATCGGATGCCACACAAGTTATAGGTGGGCGAATAGTGTGGATACATCTATAGAAGGGACACCTCATTGGGTCCCACCGCAAGATTTGCCCACTCCGATATGGGTCATACACCATGACCAAGGTAGCAGGGGACAATTCCTTCAAGCTCAACATTCCACCGTTCCTTGGCCTGCACCTAGTATTCAATGTCGGCCACCTTCGGCCATACTTTCCACCATTACTAGACACATCTGACATTGCAGAACAACTAACACCAGTGGAGTTAAATCCAGAATGCATTGAACAGGCCACAACTGATCAAATCATGGACACACAGATCAATAACACTCTTCAATAGACCATCCAACTATATTGAGTTGTCAAAGTAGGCCAACCCCTTCACTAGGGCAAGTGGTTCGCCTGGGACCAGGTTCAACAGAAATTTCCTCACCTCATGGAAGCTGTGCACGCAATGGGGACCATTTATTCCTTAGGAGGGAGGAATGATCTAGGTGTATGTTAGTGGCCACCCACCTATTCCACCTAAACCTTCGGTTGATTTCATTATTTCCTTGTTCATAGTATCATTTACTATTTGTAACAGTTTTTTGGGTCCTGAACTTCGAGATCTATTTTAATCCCCTAAACAACATTTTTTTGAGGTCCATAGTAAGCCCATATCTATAGGAAATAGGAAGGTTCCTACAAACAATCTTGTAGTGCTTGGAGATATCTTTCCAATGAGGTATCGTACATTCCAAACAAAGATAATATGACCAAGTTATGACCCCGGGAAGTTGGTTGCCCAACTAACCCCACTAGGTCCCACAAACTCTTGGTGTTCCATCTCTTGTGGTTCAGGTTTTGGTTGTTTAGGGTTTCCCCTTGTTGTTTAATAATAAAAAATTCCCTTGAGCTTCATTGTAACATAGTTCAGAGGAATATAATTGCCACATCTCTTCTCAGAGTTAAGCTACCATCGCCCAAGCTAGTTTATTTCCATTTTCGTATGTAAGCATATTTCAGTTCTTTGATATTAATGAAATGAAGTTTTATTTCTAATGCATCTCTGTATTTATGTGTATATTTGTATTTTGTTGCATTTTTGCACAAGCCCATATCAGTGGGCCACCAAAGCAAATCAATAAACCAAACTTGACAGATTCCAATCCTTGGAGTTGGTTGTGATGAGCTCCCCACCACCTCACTGGTGTTGCTTGAAGGGAAACATCCAACAAGGGGATCTTTCATGTTTCTTCAAATTCCAAATCAATTTCATTAATTAA
Source organism: Pinus taeda (assembly GCA_000404065.3). Classification (NCBI taxonomy): domain Eukaryota; kingdom Viridiplantae; phylum Streptophyta; class Pinopsida; order Pinales; family Pinaceae; genus Pinus; species Pinus taeda. Next base: position 267,656 of record APFE031055936.1, on the reverse strand, counting down.
ATCAATAGCATACCCTATACCATTGAAAGTAGAATACTTTCGTACCTCATCCAACAGGCACAACAGACAGAGGCATATCTTCTAGAATGTAAATCATGATCTACTTGTTTCCAATCATCCCATGCAACCTCCAAATTGAACTCTATGCTTTGAACACTTCTCCAACTAATGGAACAATCAATTGTGGGGTTGATATAATCCTCTCTCTCCCCTGCAGTGAGCCGATATATTTGGTCTAGAAGACTAGACTCGTCTTTGTTGTCCAATGGTTCTATAAAACTAGGACCTTGATGAGGATCCAGGGGCTGAATCACTCTGATCGCATCCACTTCAAAAGTCATTGTTTCCATTTTTATATCAATTACAACTTATTTCTCAAACGAAAATTTATTCACAACAGTGCAAGATAGGGTTCTTTGTCTCCCATAATTTTTATCACTTCAAAGTCTGCATATGTCTTCACCCCTGCGATATCCACCTCAACATCGTCCAGATGTCCAACAAGAAGGATGCAATACTAATTGGCCATTTGTAACTAAATTGGGTAGAATGTTAGTTTTGGTTGCCTAAGAGTTTCCCAAGTCTTCCTTGGTAGGATGTTAACATGAGAGCCCAAATATAGTATGTAATCCTTGATCTAGAACCCTACAATCTTAGCATCAACTCGAAATTCCCTTCTAATACTCCTCTTATTTTTACAAACTCATACAGAGTTCCTTTTTGATAAATTTGCAAAGATAATTTCCTCTAAGAGCTCTCCATCCTTAAAAATATCCTTAATTTTCTTCTGCAACTGGACCAACATCTGCTCATCACCCATAATTTGTAAGAATAGCTTAAAGCATTCTAGCGTAGGCTGGGGCATGAGTTGTGAGGGCCTCGAGATCTCTAACCTTGATTTCTCTGGTCATTCTGATTGAGGTTTAAGGGTCGGTTACAACTACTTGAAAATTTATGCCACATCCCAATAATATTATTTCTACTACATAGAGTCGTAATACCTCTTGGGTGATGCAGGTCTTATCGCCATTGGTTGCTCAAGGACATCCGAGTCTGCTCTTGTTCTCTTTCCTCCTTGTGTGACTATATTGATCTTAGACATAGGGACTAGTTCAGGTTCTCAAGGCTATGCATTGATCAATTTTTCTCCTCTATGTTGATTTTGCTTCTCCTACTTCATAATCAATTCGAGATAATCCTTTGTTGCATGTGTTTTTACCGTGCATTGCGAACACCAAGGCCTTCTAGGTAATGGATAGTCAAGGGTGGAGAGGGACCTGCAAGAATAGAGGATGTACCTAGTCCCCTCAGTCTCGAGAACTCCATAGTGTGATATCCTTCAACATGGAAATTGGTACACCACACTTGAGGTCGTACAAGCCGTGCATAGTGCATATCTTCTAGATTCTCATTCAAATCAACAAGCTGATGTTGTAGTCCAATAAGGGCAGGATCCTTGGAAATAGATCCCCCTCGGTGCTCATGAGGGTACGTTGCCATAGCTTTAATCATGTTTCCTTGTTCTAGTCCATCTTGAATAGTGTCGATCTTTTGCTAAGTCAATGGTGTCCGAGTCAATGGCAACAAATCCTTGATGAACCAATCCCACTAGTGATTGGGATCGATATGGTAACTCAAATTTTCAATAGCATCCCTAAACTGTTGAATCATATCCCATGCAGTTTCCCCTTCTCATTTCTTGATCTCCCATAATCCAAACAACCCTTGTTGATTTGTTTGCAAAAGTTTGAATTCTTGAACAAATTCCCATCAAGCCTCATCTATTGAGGGATTTCGATGCATAGCAGACCACTTAATGAACCAGCTAAGAAACATCTCTCTCACAGTGGTCTGAAACTCAATGATTTTAGTAACATCTGGAGTTTGGCGAGCTCACCATATGACTTCGCACAAGTACCAATGTTTCTCAACATCTTCATTTCCTCGTCCTTAGAACTCAGGATATCGAGTGAATGAACCCTCTACATTACCATCCATTCTCAATTAACCAGGCAATACAAGTATGAATGCTTGAGAACCATATTGCAAAGATATTGTGTATGTATTACATACTTTTCGAACCTTTATGACTTTAACTAACTTTGAAAGAAAATGAGAAGGGTCTTGATAAGGTACTAGGGGAAGGTCAAGGGAGGTGCTACATCTTCCTGCTAGCTAATGAACAGTTGCTATCATGAGATGCATCATCTTCGGAAAAAAACCTCCTCATCACAAAATGCATGTCGTCATTGGGAGAGTTATCCTGACTCACCACTGGGACTGTAGGCATCGATCCATCTGGTGTCTCTATTATTTCTTATACATGGAAATGTTCGGTACTTCCATCCATCCATTTTGAGACACTTGTTTTGGCCCCTCCTATTTTTCCAAGACTCACCTTGTCACCACCCTCCACTTTTGATGAATCCAACTGACTTGGTCCTCCTTCCTGCAACTTCAGACTACTCAACACCACTCTTATTTGGTGTAGTTCTTTGTGTCACCTTTGGATCTCTAGTAAATATTTCTCCCACTATTCATGAGTGATTTTTCCATGTTTTACACTCTAAAATCATGAGCCCTCTGCAAGTCATATGCATCCATTGCGTTAGTAACTTCATCTCCTGCAACTAGGTAGCATTGCTCCCCCAGATTCTAATCTCTATACTTAGAGTTCAAACAGTCATCGTCTGGTCTTGGAACGACAATAGGTTCTCTTCTACCATAAAAAATTTAACCTAGAGGGGGATCTCCTTCAACAACCTTCCCCACAACCTTAATTTAAACACAACTTATTCTTTTGAGAAGGATAGATGGTATCCTTTGAGAAACTCAATGATATGGCTCTATGGGGTTGCTTGTACCCAAATATTGATGAATCTCGTCAGTTATATAGCTAGACCATGTAGCTAAGTTAGATTAGCAAGGGTCCATGTACAAGGGGATTTATGCTGATTTATCACTCCCCCTTTTACCTACAACCTCCACAACCAATTACAAATCTCTTCAGGGAACTTTCACTAGAATATTTCGTAATGGTCACTAGAAGGTTCCGAGTACAAAACTTATTCCTTTACCCACTTGACACTCTTTTTGCATAATTTCACTTGATAGAAATAAATTAATCCACTTTTTCATACCAGCAATCCTGAATATCCCCCTTAAGGATCCTCGATACCATGGTCCAGATCCCTTCAAGAAACTTTGAGTCCCAGCAACAGAACCATTTGTTGGCTCAAAATTTTAATGGAGGGAGACTCTGGATTTGGGCATAGGGTGCCAACAAAGGGATCCATTGTAGTCTAGAATTACGATGACATTTTCACCTTAATAAGATCACAAGGCATCTCACCCGAGGCATGCTGAGACTCAAAAAGGTAATGGATCATGGAAATGCATCAAGGACTAACACAACAGATAATTCGGTTCACACATTCATAACAAAAGTCCCAATTAAAAGGCATGCATCATTGAGAAAATATAAATTCACAACATGACTAGGAAAAATAGAGAGCATCCATATCTTATACAAAAGAAAAATTTTAAGGGCCCATTGATTTCATTGCTTTTCATGGACACACGACATTCTCAGAACTCCCTTTTTATTAATAGATAAGATCATTGATACATCAAAGTAGTTTTGTCATTACAACATGAGCATTAATCACATTACATGCTAAATCTCAGAAATAGAGATAAATGCACAAAACAAGCCTCAATAGATACAGTGGTAGAATCTCGACATAAGGTCCTCTATCTATGTTTCTGCTATCGTCCCTTTAGATTTTATAGACTTTCCTCTCAATTATGCTTGCCTAATCTACCCGTTGTCACCTTGGACACGCACCCATTCCTCCTTGACAAATTTTGTAAACTCGCCCTCAATTGCTCATTTCTATGAACTTATCTTTCTCTGGTAATTTTTGTGAGTTATGTCTTAACTACTCCTTCCTTCTTCTTTTCTGCAACTTTCTCGTCATCCTCGGCGTTCGACTGTTCTTGGCTTATTCCTTTCCTTTTCTTCAGTGGTATTATGTGCAACCACTTTTTGGTTAAACCCGGTCAAAATATGCCAAAATTTTGTTCCCCAAAAACGAAGGACCCACCATCAGCTTAACAAGTTTCTCTCACTAAAAACCAAAATAGAACAACTATAAGAAATTACTGTAAATATTTTTAAGCGTAGTATATGGGAATATAAGACATTAAAATAGGACATTGCATAATATGTACTAACAAATTGATTGAAATTATTAGCAAACTATGACAACTGGTGAATTAATGAGGTAACCTAAACAACATGCCAAATGTAGTTTGCTCAAACTTCCATTGTTAAAAACATGACCAAATCAACATAATTAATATGAAAAAGAATACCACATTATAAGTTGATTTACCTTTCTTTCTCCTCTAACACTATTGGAATAGTATTATTATCCCTCTGGATATGTATGCTCAATAGAGACACAAGTTGTCAGAGTAGGGGTGTGAACACTAACAAATGCAACAATTGGAGCAGTTACAAGCTCAATTTCCATAGAAGTTGGGCCCATAGAGCTAGTACTTGACACTGTTACTCTTTTTGGTTATGCAAAAAATATATAGGGCTACCCACATGGCAAAAAGTAAAGTCAATACCATGCCACATTCCAATATTAGTATGGCTATTAATGATCCGGATTTAAACAGGAACGCAACAAAATACAGAGATAACCATATACATAAAGATGTAGTAGAAATAATACTTCATTTCATTAATGGAAAATACTGAAATATGATTACAACCAGAATTGGAAATAAACCAGCGAGGGCGATGGTAGCTTATCTCTGAGAAGAGATGTGGCGGCTACATGCCTCTGAACTGTTCTGAACTGTGTTGCAATGAGGCTCGAAGGCCTATTTATTGTTGAGAAACAATGGAAAACCCTTCACATTCCAAAACCTAATCCTAGAAGATGAAACGCCAAATTGTGGGCCTCGTTTTTGGGTAAGTTGGTACATCAACTTCCCGAGGTCACGAATTGGTTGTATTATCTCCATTTGACGCGCATGATAGCCCGTTGGAAAGATGTCTCCAAAGACTACGACAGAAAAGACGATTTTTAGACAAAAAAATCGCTGGGATAGATTTCCCAAAAAACGTTGTTTAGGGCCTCAAAACGGCTCCGGAAGTTTAGGACCCAAAAAACTGCTAAAAATACTAAATTGTGCTATAATTAAGGAAACTGAAAAAACTGAAAGAAGCACTAGAGGGGATCCAAGTGGAATTAGCGGATGGCCACCAATATCCACCTGGACCATTACAGGACCCTATTTTTCAGAATTTCGGGAGGAAAAAGCTCAAAGACAGTGAGTGACTTGGAGGCCACCTCATCCAATAAGAGTTGCTATCAAATTCGAATTTCTTTTCTTTGTCACCAACAATCCATAAAGATATTTCAAAGTAGATTCATTAGTTTTGAATGTCCTATATTTTAGTTCTATTTGTGAGAGACAATTTGAGATATTTGTAAACAAATCTTGATATTTTTTCGAGATATTTTAGTTTAGAATTTGTATAAATACTTCATAGTTTGAAGTAATAGTGGGTTGATTGTTGAATATATTTTTCCTCTGCAAATTGTAATTTTTCAAAGTTGCTAGAAGCATCAATAGTATAGGGATATTTTCACAGGATTCATGTGGTGTACGAAATGGTGATGTTCTTCTTCAGTTTATGTGTTTAATCATTGTCTTCTTTCGCTGTCATTTCTGAAAAGCTTAATTACATAACAGAAACTGTGATGAATAGGATATGTTATACAAAACACCCTATTCCGGTTGTTAGTAATTTATATGTTTTCTACTCAAGTCAAATTAAGGAATTATTCTTTGCTCCTTAGTTTCTACTAAATCTTGCATTTCTTTTGTTTCATAATCCATTTAAAATTCTGAAAGATCCAACTAGTGCAACCTAGCATGCCCTGTGAAACTCCTTCAAAATTTGATGCAGATCTAGTTAATCTTTAGACTCCATATCCCAATGGAATTATAACAATTTAATCAACCAAGCAATCCAATCAAAAATAGTCATTATAGTAATAGCTAGCCTAAAATTTACATAAAACATAGCTAAATTTTATAGAGAGATCCCTCTCTGAAGCTAGTAAGGTTAGATCCCAACATCCAAAGTGGTTTTGATGATGTCCTACGTGTTTACTCCCTCAACCTTAAAAATATAGAATGACAACATTACCTATTCATGATTTATGATAATTATAAAGGAATCTTTCAAGATACTCTTCCGGAGTCTCTTCTTCCATTTGTTGCATCCTAAAACTAGCATTGATGTCTCTGCTTTTGCAATAACCTTGGTATTTCTTAAGAAAAACATATTTCATCTCTTCCCATGAATAGATAGTGTTCTCTCTTGGGCTCATAAACCACCCAAGGGTCGAATCTTTCAAGGTGGCAGGGAATAGTTTGAGTTTGCGTGCATCATCATGATAATTATAGCTTCTACAGAGAATATCAAACTCAAACAAAAAGAAGTCAACAATTTTTGAATACATACCATGGAAAAGTGGTTATATTCTTCATAGTGATGTTCCTTTTTGTTAGTTTCAGTCAGTTATGCCTGTCAACAGTCATCAAATATGTTTTTACCAAGTTTTGTTTAGGGGTCTCAAAGTCAAATTTTATCATGTCACTAGGTTTTCAAAATAAAATTTGGTCACTGGTTAGTGTGTCTAGGGTTATTTCCACTCTCTCAAGAATTTCACATGTCAGTCACTTTCATCACTCAGCTAAGTGTATCATCATTAAGAGACTATCATCATCATGTCAGTCATCGCCATCATGATTTCATTTAGTTTAGTGTCTCCATTAGGTCATTAGGGTTTCCAAGTCACTAAAACTTTCAATCCATGCATAAAATACGGTGAAGGAGGAGTGGTAATAAGCAAGTTTCTTCAATAAATTTTGATTTCAAATGTAATTTTGTGTTTTTATATGTAATAAGTACTTCAAAGTCCCAAAAGGGCATTGTAGAAAGAAAGAGAACAAAACCTACTAAATGAGGATTTGAGTATTGAAGACATAATAGCTATGGAAATCAATGAAGACATGGAATATTGGCTAGGAAAAGTCAATGGCCATCTAGAGAAGATCCTTGACAAGGCTAACATGGACAATCAGATGTTAAGGCACATGGCCCACCACTACCAAACAAGTAATCACAATGCACAAATCAAAATCAAGAAAATGAAAATAAAACTTAAAGAAGTCCAAGAAAAGCAAATGGAATCAAGAAAAAGGGGTAAAAGAATGAAATTGGTGGCTAAAACATCCAAGGATGTTTAGCCTATCATCCATAGCATCCAAGGATAAAATTTTGAAAATTTTGGAGCAATTTGAATTTTTTATGAAATTTTGGAGCAATTTGAATTTTTTATGAAATTTTGCAGGAAATGGCACACAGAAGCATTGCGCAGAGGTGTGACACTTTTTCCCTGGACATCCAAATGAAGTCTATCCTACATGGATGAGTACATAATGATGAGTACCTACCAAATCTCAACTTATTTTTTCATAAAATATTTCTATATGGGTAAATAGGCGTCTTATCCTCCATTTAATGCTTTGGATAAATATCTTGTGATAGTTAAATAAAACAGGGAATGGTTGAGTAACCTCCCTAGTATGTAACAGTGATCAGATAGGTGCATGTATTTGACTTTATTTGCTAAAAATTTGATCTCCTAGGGAGGATTTCGACTTCAGAGCCTATATGAGGCCTTTTGTAATCATTTTCAAAGGTTGGACATCTGAGGAGAGAACTATTGTAGCTTGTAATTGACATTTTTAGAAATCAAAGGACACAATTTGCAGCTATATTTAGGAATTTATGTGCAAAAAGTTTGTCATGTTGTTTTTCCTCTATTATTACTTTATATGAATGTTAATTATCTTCTCTTTCCATTCATTAACTCTTCAATAGTTTTCCTTACAGTTTATGAACATAATTATTTTCACTAATCTCTGTTTTGATGGAAAACTATTATCTGTTATTTGCTTGCTTAAGGAATTCATGTTTCATTCTCATTAAGACCTTTATGCTTCTTCTCAACATCATAATACGCCGACAAAACCTAAAACCCATCACAAAAATGCTGCTACCTTGCTCCTTCATATCTTTGCTGCTGTAATCCTTGGACCCTCTGACCTAGGTACTTGGTTTTTTTCCCTTATCCAACATCAAAAACCCTAATTTTTCCAAAACCTACCTGAGCCTAGCTATCTAGCCTAAAATCCTTTACATCTCAGTCATCTATTGGTTGTGATTCCATAGAGAGCACCCTCTCTGTTTTGTTAGGGCTAGCTACCAAACTAAAAGCTTGGTTTGTGGCTACTTCCGTCAATTCCTCTCAGCTTGGGACATTATGGAGGATAACACTTGTGACATCTAAAATTGGAAATCCAAATGTAGTATTTGTTTCTTCCTCATGTTCATTTTCATCAGGCCCACACCTAGGTCGATATCTTCTACCACCATTACCAATTCTGTTATTATTTCTACTCTCTTCACCTTCTCTTTCAACCATTCTTCCAAGATGTCTAAAGGTAGTAGAATCTAGTTTAGTGTCCCAATTGAAAGAAGATTTAGACGATTTAGGTCTTATGTGCATAGTTCCTAAGTCTCTCCAAGATTCCCCCACTACAAATTCCACTTGTGAGATTGCTACTTCCTGAAGTACTGGTATTGGTTCTGTTCCCACCACTGCTCCCAATACAGGTTGTTCTCATTGTGGTGTGCCTTCAAATTGTACTGCCTCTTATGTGTATGGTGTTTCCTTATTTGAGGCCACTACTGTAGTAGAAATTTCTCCTTTCTACACGTTTCCTACATAACAATTAGAAAGGTTAATTAGGGGGCCTTTGTAGGACCAAAAAAATCTAATGGAAATTTATCACTCTGAATAAATATCCCTTTACTATCTCTAGGTCTACCTGTAGGTCTATGAATAAGAAAAAGAGTTTAAGGAAATTGATTAGGGACAACTAGACTTTGTAGCAACCCCACCATAGTGGATGCGTGGCTCTTCACTCACATCTTATTGTACTCTCTCTGCCCTCTAGTTGCCCTGCAAATTTACTATCACAAACATAAATATACCAAACTGCTAAAATAAACATGTTACCTGGACCGCTTGCAACTCCTCAACAACAACAACAAAAATGTTAGGGATTTTATATGTTTATATTAATTCCCTTCACTTTAAAATGTCACCGAGGTTCGTAATCTTAGAGTTGAAAAATATCACGTTTTAGGTACAAATTCATTATCTATTTCACATTGTTTTTAATCCTAAGATCAACCTAGTATTGAATGAAGTACCAAACACTCAACTCAAGTCTCTGTCTTTAACTCTGAGTTCCAATATCATTCACCACTCTGACCAAACTTATTGATGTGAAGAAACCTATTAACTTCCACTCAAGAGCAATTAAATATCATAAATAAAAGAACTGTGTTGCTCCAACAATGTGCAGTACTGGAACAATTGCTTGTTCAAATTTAATATAATTGCTTAAATCAATTCAAGTTGTATGTTCTTTTCAAAGAAAATCCATTGATAACATAACCCAATTAAATAAAACTCAAAGAGACTTAACTCAAAAGGCTCATTCACTCGAAATTCCAACCCCGAGGTTCTTAATCAAATCAGATCTCACTTAATCCTAATCTGTAACAAATTTTGGCTCTAACAATAATGCAGAAAACAAGAAACACCATTCAGTTCGAAAGCAAGAGATCATTCAATAAAAATAAAAATATAATACCAATTAATTAGTTGTTCTTACTTGAAAAATAACTACAACAACTTGATATCAAAATGAAGGAATTCACAATGTAATTTGTTTCCAAATCAATGAGCATCCACTTGACAATTACTGATAAGAGTATCTTGTTCGAATTGCAAAATTTAATTCAGTGATAACTCGAATACTTCAGTTCATACCTTAAAATATACAAGCCAAAATGTTCTAAATCCAACAGTTGTTCATTAAGAGTGCTTCAACCTTCAGACTGTAAATTCAATGTGTCAACTGCAAACTATAAATCTAAAGAATAAGAATTATTTTGAAACATAAATCTGAAAATCAAATAGTCAAAACTGGAAAATTCAATTAAGTATAATCACACTCAAATATCATCAACTAGACTACAGGTATGCTATATCGCCACACATTTATTCCTACTCTAACTCAAATTAATTACAACTTGACTGAGGTTGGTGGTGGGCCTTGACCACTACCTTAGACAAGTTAAGCTACAACAATAGACTTACATATCAATAAAACATAAACTCATGAAATAGAAGCCGTGATTAATATATTAATCAGTCTTTCAATAGTACATATATAAAATAGTTCCAAGCTGAAATAAACATAGTTTTGAAAATGTTCAAGATCACTATTCTCTCCTTCTTACTTGCCAACCCTCGTAACATTGCTAGTTTCTCTTTTAAAGACATCACAGTCTAAACATAGATTTAACTAAATGAACAAGAAAAATAGTACAAATATGAGCTGAAATTAATTAAGGTAAGTCAGATCCTCGAAGATCACTATACAATCTATCATATCCATAAGGATCTGGTTGTGGTACTATCTTTAGGAGGGACTCATTGTCACTGATGTCAAAGAACACAAGAATTTGCTTTGGAATCACCATCAAGTTGATTGGTATCGAATTCTGGAACATGGTATCAAATGAAGTGCAAAACCAAGTACCGAGTCACTGCCCTGTGCACCACAAACTTAAATGTCGAACCACCAGTGATATGTTAATGTCACCAAGTTTCTATCCTCATGTTTAAGGATCCTAGTCAAATTATAGTCAAATTTAGTCAAAAGAATATGAATTTACTTAACATCTATCTAGACTAACCAAATACATATGAAAATAGGCCTAATTGTGACTTTTACCACAATTCATTAACTCGAACCATTTGACAAGGATAGGATGGCTTTGTAAGTGTCAAAAAGGGTCAAAATGTAACAAGATATTACGAAATGTAGTAGGATAAAGTGTCCAAAAAGTGACAAAAGTAGGCACCAACAGGGATCTAAAGATCCGCCTCAAGGGAGCACCACATCATTTTCTCCTCATCAAAATTTACTCCCTTCGCACAACTGTCATTCTAAGGGAAGATAAGTACACTCGGTGATTGTGTGGAGTTTCGGTGTAACCCACAAAACTCCCAACTCTGATGTCTGTTCAAGCTTCTTCCTCGAATGTTTGGAGGCATGGTAGTAAACAGAGGCTCCAAAAATCCTGAAGTGAGACACATCCAAATTTCTTCCTGAGAAAGCCTCCTCCGGTGTAATCATGCCAAGAATCCGTTGAGGACTCTGATTCTACAAGTAGAGTTTTGTGTTACATGCCTCTACTCACAAATTCAGTGGTAGGCCATGATCATGTAGCATAGCTCTCGCAGCTCCAACAATGCTCTGGTTCTTTCTCTCAGCTACCCCATTCTACTGTGGGTTGTGGGGTGTTGGCAGCTCTCTTCGAATGCCTTCTTTCGCATAGAACTCTTTGAATTCATTCAAAAGGTACTCACCTCCATTGTCGCTCCTGAGATCCTTCACCTTCTTGTCGATCTCTTTCTCAAATATTCCCTTTAAGTCTACAAACTTTGTGAACGTCTCAATCTTCTTCTACATGAATAAGATCCAACACTTTCTTGAGAAATCATTAATAAAAATAACAAAATATTTGTGTTTAGCAATGGAGGTTGTCAAGAAAGGTCCAAAAATATCATAGTGGACTCTTTCCAAGACTGCATGTGCTTTGTTGTCTCGTTCATGGAATGCGGATTTTACATTCTTCCCTAAGGTACAACCTTTGCAGACATCCTGCTGCTCAAGTGCTCCTTTTGGGAGGCCAATGGTTATTTGCTGCATAATTTCCAGGGAGACATGATGCAAATGGCCTAATATCCTATGCCAAAGTTCACCTACATCGTGGCTCTGCACTTTATCTACCTTACTACTTAATGTAGCAAAATATTCCACATCCAACTTGTACAGGTTCTTCACACGAACCTCGATCTGCTTCATCTGTCTAGTGGATATGTGGCTAAGGAATGCTTTCCCTTTGCTGAAGATCACATCATAACCACGGTCTTCCAAAACTGCTATAAAGATTAGATTCTTCTTTAGGCCTGGAACAAACATGACATCTTTGAGGCAAAGAGGAGATCTTGGCTCCCTCTGAAAGGTTACTATACCAATCCCGGTAGCACTATACCTTTTGTTGTCCCCAAGCTCAATATGCATTTGGAGATCTTTCTCCTCGAGGTCACTGAAATGCTCTCTACACCATGTCATATGGAATGAGGCACTAGATTCCAAGTACCACACGCTCCCCATCATAGTGTTGGCCATGCATGCAATAAGGGTGAAGTCTAGCTCAAACTGTAAATTCAATGCCTCACATGCTTCTCCTCATGAGTTCTTCTTTCCAGACTTTTTGTGTGGAACTTTGTAGCATAGTTCCCGAATTCATGACAATTGAAGCAGTTTATTTTGGACAAATCTTTCTTCTTGTCCCCTTGGCTAGATTCTGGTTTGTTTTGAGATTTTTTTCCCTTTTCCCTTCTTTCCCTTTCCAACCAACGCAAAATTTTCTTCATGAATGTTTTGTTTTCCAACAAAATAAAGTTGATACAATTAAGACTCTAGGTCTTTTACAACCATTATCCATTCCAAGTTAGTGTTGGGAGGAGTTCTCAATGGATTTTATCATAGGTCTACCCAAGTCTGAAGGAAAGAGTGTCATCATGGTGGTAGTTGATAGAATTGCCAAGTATTCACACTTTTGTGTTATCTCATCCTTTCAAAGCCAATATAGTCACTACTGCATTTTTGGAAATTTCAAAATCTACATGGAAACCCAAAGATTATTGTAAGTGACAAAGATCTCGTTTTCACTGAAAATTTGTAGACATAATTATTTTCTTGCCTTGGTACTTAATTGGATCCTAGCTCATCTTATCATCCTCAATCTAATGGGAAAACTGAGATAGTGAAAGAATGTTTGAAAGGATACTTTATTACTTTGTATCTGATAAACAAACACAATGGGTCAAGTGGTTACCTCTAGCAGAATGGTGGTATAAACTTGCTTCCATACCACAACAAAAATGACCCCATTTATGGCGCTTTATGGATATCATCCATCGTCTAGCACATCATCTCTAAGAGACAATTCTAAGGTTAAAGTAGTGGAAGATCACATCAAGCATCAACACCAAGTTCTCCAACCCTTAAAGGATAACGTTACTCTAGTGCAAAATCTAATGAAACAACAATCAAACCAACATCATAATGAAAGAAGTTTTGACATGGGAGTTTGGGTATTTTTACGGCTACAACCATACAAACAAATGTCCCTCAAGCAAGCAAGCTAAGAAGGATAATAAATTATCACCCAAGTACCATGGACCTTATAAGATTTTGCAAAAATTTGGTACTATGACATACAAATTAGAGTTGCTTACATCCTTGCAAGTACACCTAGCTTTCTATGTTTCATGCTTAAAGATGGTTACAGGTGACAAGCTCCCAGTTCAAACTATATTTCCATAACTTGATGAGGAAGTAAACATCATATTGGACACTGAAGCAATCACGATTACAATAATCTAACAGCTATGGAATCGATAAATTTTAGAGTATCTCATTAAGTGGTATAACTTACCTACTTAAGATTCCACATGGGAGGATGAATATTTTTATACAAAAGCATCCAAAACTACTCAATCGTTGAGGACACCAATTTTTTGAAGGAGAGGGGCATATTAGGTCCCTATAATACTAATGTGGCCCCTATATTGTTATTGTTGTGCCCCGTAGAAGCCCACTATTGTTATTGTTGTGCCCCATAGAAGCCCACTATTTTTATTTTTGTGCCCTTACATTATTATTGTTATGTATGCCCTAATTATATTTTGACCTTTTAGACTCATATATATGCCAAGAAGGTCTTGTCATTTGAATCATCCATTAATTTTCATTTATGTGATGTAAAAGGAGGTTGCCCCCTTGAAGTGGCTTATTATCAAGGCGTTGATCTATTTCTTCTTATGCTTTTTTGTTTTAATATGAGTACATAACATTTGAGTGCTAGCAAGTTTCCATTTTAATGTGTGCATCATATTATGAAATATCTTGACCCAATTGTTTAACATGGAATTTTGATGCTCATTAGTGAAAATAATTTGTTGTTTTCATCATTATGTTTTCATTTGTGTGTTTTTCCTCATTTTCATTAGTTCTAATTCACTTTTCTTTGAAGTGGAAGTTTCAACCCTATATAGTTTACAATGTTGTCCACACTAGGTAAATTCCATGCTCTATTCTTCAAGGTTGGTGGTATAAGCACTTAGTTGGATCAACATTTCAACTTCTAGCACCATATCCATCTCATGGAGTGGTAAAGTGTAGAATCCTATTTAGTTCCAATTCATGCATTTGAATTAAGATCTTGTGACATATTCCTGCTCCCTTAACCTTTTGTCTACTGGCAATCATAATTGTGAGTTCCTTTGTGGGGTACACAGAAAGTTTTAGTTGGCTAGCGAAATTAATGTCTATATGGATATGAGTATGGTTTGAAGCTACAAGTATCATTATTTTCTTTAAGCTTCAATGTCTTAGGTTGTAATCTCCCTATCATGGTTGTAGGTGGAATCACACCTTCTTCTTTTTTAACCCTCTTTTTCTTGGAATGTAGTCTCATCACCCTTGTTTAGATTAGATGGAATATATTTTATGGTTGGTTCTTATATTTATTCCTTTTTAGTAGTATTTTATTTTCGGAGCTACTATATTTATTCTTATTTTGTTTGGATGCTTCAGATTGAATCTAATGATATTTTGGCATTGCTTTAGAATTGTTAGATTTTAGAATTATGCCCAATAGTTATTTTGTTTCCTAGATTTGAGATTTTTACTTCATTTCCATCCACCATCCCCAAATCATGTAGAGACTTGTCCTCATATTGATGTTTCAAAACCCATCATTTATTACATCTGCAAAAATTGTTTAATTTTGTTATTAACATTAACCATCGTCTTTCATAAATTTTTAACTTGTTGAGTTTGTACCCTAATTATTTTTGTGGCCTATCAATCTTATTCATGAGATGTGTGATGTTATTGATTTCATCTTCACCCTAATCGACCTCTAATAGCAATTCATCATTATTACCCATTTTGGTGGTGGCCTTCTTCTTTGCATAACCCATTTTAGATTTAATTGATTTTATAAATATATACAAATATAATAAATTCTATGTGAAAAATAATAATTCAAGGATATATATATATATATATATATTTTTTGGGGGGGGGTGGTGGGGGGGGGGGGGAGAGTGGTGGGGCGGGGAACATTAGGGAAAAAACAAGTAGGTTTTTGAAAAAGTGGTTGAACTAAAAAAAACTGACAACTCACTAAAACTTGTATAGATGGATGCTTAATTAATCATCTTGAATTAAATAAAATATGAGTGAGTGTTGGTTGAGTGTGTATGGACTGGAAGTGGAAACATATGAGTGTTGGGTATGATGAAACCACAATGTTATATGATGATAGATAGATGTCGACGTTTTGGTATGGTTATGGTGGCTCTTACCTATAGATTTAATTAACAATGTATCGATTTATTGCACATAGAATTATTGAAACTTGATCATGTAAGGAACATTGAATTATAAAACTTTGGTTGTATTGAATTACAATAACAATGAAAATGTATGATGGAAAATGGTGGCTATGTAAACAAACAATTGAGTACATAATGTATATGGATATCAATGAAAGCAACTTGGCTTGTTGTTATTTTCCTGTGAGATTAACCAATGATTGGTCAAGGATTTGACTTTGATACCAAATGGAATAAACAATCCTTATTTAGTATGAGATACACATAATATCTATGAAATTTTATACTGGAATACTGATTAATGATTAATTGATAAGAATTCATGACGACGGTGAGCCTTGTGATGATATATTTATATGCATTGATTAGTCATGTGGTGAAGGCATGTGCGACAATAGATCTTCCACTAACCTCATGATTATATTTATTATTATTAGTAGTAGTAATAGTATGTTTGTTAGCCCCTATGGTTAGCTCAGTTGGTCGAGTCCTCGTCATTAAAGCACCTTTGCTATCGAGAGGTCATGGGTTCAATTCTCTTGACACTCTTAGGGTCAGGCTTGATGGTTGAGCTGATAAGAAGTAATCCCTTTGGGTGGATTTGTCTGGTAAAAATATTTCATGGACATAGCGGTCATCGATCTCCAGCGTCTATGAACCAAAAAAAAAAAAAAAAAAAAAAAAAAAACAAACAAACAAACAAACAGTATGCTTGTTCCAGGGGGAAGCTCAATTAGTGATCGAAGTAATGTGAGTCATGAGCAAACTGACCTAATTTATGGAGAGGAGGACATGTCGTAGACCCCTAGAGGTTTATTGGTAGCTATTTGTCAGACGAGCAACTGTGTTCCTCTGGGATTAAAAAGACAACATGCTTGTTAGATAATCTACATGAGGGGATTGTTTCCAATCAATCCTACCTCTATGCTTCTCTACAACGTTCCATATCCTTTTGCAAGCTCACAACCTTCTCCTCTTTAGCTTTCCATAGTCTAGTAAGTTACAATGGATGATTTCGCCCACCAATGAGAACTTTGGTGCATGACACTGAACACATTTTCAATCAAATGGATGAAGAGATAACTAGAATTGAATGGTCACATTGAATTAATGCATTGAGAAAAGAGATAACTTGAATATCCATAAGGTTAAAATTGTTATGCAGATATGGAGTCTCTTACACTCCTCAAGTCTAACCCTCATTCCCTCATAACCACTGAAGATATATTGCCCCACTAACCACCCATCTGTTGTATCCTTAAGACTATTCTATGAAAGAGAACAGTGCTAAGACACCATATAAAGGATAATATCCTTATCGCGTTAAGCCTCAAACTGGCTCTTCGGCTAGAGGGTAATACTTCAAATTATTAAACTAATAACTACTCCAAAAGAGTTTAGAACAACTCCCTCAAACAAATTTCGTATTTTTATGTTTGTATTTAACAAATGTTGGAGTGATAGTGCATGCCACATATACTAGTCAACTTGAACTGGATCATTAGACCCAAATCCTTTCAATTAGGACCTTTATCCAAACATATAGACACATAAAATGTAAGTGAATGTTAGGAAAGCGAATCCTAGATACCGAAGGGGAATATCATAGGTATTCCTTGGTACCAAGGAGAAAATTGTCAAGAGGAGTATTGAGGGTGGCGATCTTTAACCTTGTTGGTAAAGAGGAAATTGTATTGGAAACATTTAAACAAGTTTCAATGCATGCAAGAAACAACTGAAATCCTTATTTAAAATCAATAACTACAACAACTAAAAACCCCCGCAAGTCATATTTTTTACGAAATTTAATATTTATCACCAACAAGCAACAATAAATATCAGACTCAAACCTTTGTTCTATCTTCATGCTACACTTCATACTTTCTTGGGGGATAACTGTTGACCCTTGTTAGTAAATTGTTTCCAAAATAACCTTTAAATCAATAAATTGAAATAATTAAGTGATGTAACAATTCTTGTATGAGCTTATAAAATATAAATCTCCATCTTTTATTAACGGACTAGTTGTCATTACTCTATAGCTATGTTGAAATGCATAAATATTCCAACCATTCCAATTTATTAGGTCCTTGTAACCTCTTGAACATCCTTTTAAGCTCCTACACAAGTTCCACTACATTCTCCATCCTCCACAAAGGCTTTGGTAGCCTACTCCCAATTGTAACTTTGTTCTATCTTAAAGACATTCTTATTGGAGCTTTTCTGAGTCCCTTTAAGCTAAGCATTTTTAAGCTCACCCTCAAGGCTTTTAACCTTATGAGAAATTCTTATGTAGTTAGCTCCTGATTCAGGGTTACAATAAGGTTTTCTCGATCGATTGTGGTTGTGATCAAACATCCTTACAAAGTAATCACCACTCTCTTCATTTTACCATGTCATGCAAAAGTGAAAATATTTAGAGACATACAAGGAGGGAATTAAATTGATGGGAAACACACTTGGGGCGTTGGACACCCTTCTCATTGTTGATGGATTTTACATGGATCAAGAATTTTCTAGAATCGTCTAAGATTATCCGCTTCTAGATATATCTCAGATTTACCTGAATTTTCTAAAAATATCTGGAGTGACTGTGTCTAAAAATATCTTCTTAAAAATGACTTGGACTAATAACTAAGTACTTGACTAGATCAATTAACAAGAGAGATTATTCTTAACAAAAGGCAAAACTGCCTTAATATCCTTTGGAAAATGTGAATCAATGCTACAAAATCACTTATTCCATGTTTCACGCCTCCATGAAATGAGGCAAGGCCATTAATAAATGAAATAACTACTGATAACACACCTATGGAAAATCGATTAGAGTTTTTGAAAAACTTGTGCAACTTGTGTGCCATGTGATAGTTCTTAATGGTTCCTTTATTCAAGACACCATAGGCTTGATTTTCAAAAGGTCGATAAAGGAAACTTGTAGCCAAAGTATTAACCAAAACACAAAGTATGCAAGATCTTATTGAACATTCCCTCTCGAAGACCTCGCTCAAAAAATATTTTAGATTAAAACCACCATGTGATAACATGAAAAAGTCTGCAATTTGTTTCTCTAAAAAACTATAATCCAAGAATTAACAAAATGAAGCAATGCCAACACCTCAGGAACGATGAACACTAGGGCGACCTTCAGAGAGTAATGATCCTCTATTTTCTGCATCTAATCATTTTAAATCATGATGCCTTTGGTCCACATTCGAATATAGAGCACCTTAAATAAATTGGTATATCATGCTACCACAATGATGTTAAATATCATTCTTAATCCTTGCTACAAACAGTATTGTATGTGGTTACAAAGAGGTCTTGTAATGTAGATGAATATAAAACAAATGAGTGAAATTTGTCAAAATCTGAAATTTTTTAAAAGACTCATTTTTAGTTACAAAACCATTGCATTCAGTTATTGGTGGTTGGGGTTTCAACTTTCTAATTAGGTACATGGTGAAAATATAAATGTTAAGATACTTATGTAACTTTATCCAACCCTTGGACCCCCTTTTCCATTTTAGTGGACTCATGACCCTTCTTGTGATTTCTCAAAACGAACCTTGGACTGCTATATTAATTTTTGAAATGTTATTTGCAAATCTTGAGAATAACATGACAAGTTTAGTTCATGGTATATTGAAAGCATATTTATGAAAATACATGCTAATACAGTCACTAGTTGGGCCTTGATCTTGAGCTCCTAACTAGAAGTTCGTACAAGATACATTGGTCTTGAGCTCCCAACTAGAAATTCATACAAGATATTTAGATAATTTTTGCATAGGGTCATTTATATAACTTGACTCCCATCATGATATCCTCCTAGTTGCAATTTGGTCCAATACAATCTAGAGATCAAAATTGGTGACAATGCAAATTGTCACCTTTATTTTATAAGAATGACACATTTTAAATAGCTAAAGCTAGACTCTTTCACACTGTTACAACAAGTCATTGGGCATGCTTATATAACCATGTTGAATGTACATGACATACAATGATAAGTAAAGATAAGAACCTAATGCTTTAAGCACTTAGAACTCACTTATCAACATATGAGAATGAATAAGTCATAGTGATGAAATGCTATCTTTTCTACTTATGGAGTTATGATAAGTCACTTCAATTTGGGATAGCCATAGTAATTGTTGCTTTCCTTTTATTTATAATATTAATAGGTAATTGGTTAGTTGGAATGATGTGGCACACAATACCTTAGTGTCTCACTTATCCACATTGTATGATATGCACTATTTATGTGAACATACAAGTAAATGAATGAATAATGGATTTGGTTCTTGTTGTCGGATTGATAATACTTCAATAATGAAAGAGCCAACAATGTCATAATGTTAGTGAGTATGAGTAAGCATTGAAAGATAATCTATGGCTCATGTCAATAAACATTTACATGATGCATTTAATATCTCGACTTTTGAATGAATGTGTACATGCTTCATGCTCAAGACAATTTTGTTCATAGGGTTGAGTAAGTTCTTCCTCTCCATTTAAATGGTTGTTACATTTTACATCTATACATGAAGTTTATAAAGTCCTTTCACATCAAGTTGATGTATAATTGATAAGCTTTTTGACTTTTGGATGAATGTGTACCTACTTCATGCTTACAACATTTTGTTAATAAGGTTGAGCAAGTTGTTTTTCTCCACTTCAATGATTGTTAAATTTTATATTTATGCCTCAAGTTTGTGAAATCCCTTCACATCAAGTTGACATATAATTAAAGAATTTGGAAAAAGTCCTTTCACATTGAATATGACTTATACACTTGTGTATGATATTCCATAACAATTATAAGCGCTTATAATTATTGGAAAAAATAAACACTTACCTACTAAATTAACATCAACATTAATATGACAAATTTAATTACACTCATGAAATATAAATTATAATAATTTGAAAATACAATTAATTAATAACAGTGTAATTATACTTATATAAACTCACTGATTCATATATATAATTGCTCTATTATTTAAAAAAAAAAATTGATTTAAAAAATAATTAAATCAGTAGTTAACGTAGCGAATACGTTACCTGGAAAGCATATCTTAAATGTCAATACGTAACTTTCTCATAAATCTCCCAGTTTAAACTTGGATTTTTAGAAATTTAAACCTAACTAATCTTCTATTTAAAGTTAATTTCTAAGAATCCTAAGTTGTTTTTAATGCCATGCGTGTATGACAAATTTTATCCAAAGAAAGAAAAAGAGGTTATTAGGTCTTCCTTCTCTAATTCTTTCCTTGGGCTCTGGACTTTAAATCTCTAACACTTGGTGTACATTTGTATTTAATTACTCAGCTTTATCTAAAGGCTTCAATTTTTAAGCTTTTCAGAGAACAAACTGGGACCCACATACATCTTTGGTTATTAATGAGGGTAACATGGGCATGGTTGAATAAAACAATAATAAAAATTACTTAAAATATTTAGTCAAGTTGGGAGTATATTTCAAAAATTAGGATGAAAAATGTTTGAGATAATTTAATTATAAATAAATATTAGTAAAAGTTAAGTTTTTATCGGGTCATAGGTTTAATTTTCAAGGGGAGGGGTTGAGAATGAGAGTTATTTTTTGGGGAAATTAAACTATCTAAAGGAGCTTTCAAGCTCAATTAAGCTTCATCAAATCTTGGTGGTGGGCATATTGTTCTTCCATCCAACATTGGGGCTGGTCTTGGCCTAGGCTCAACCTAGTTCGAAATAAATAAATAAATGTCAGTAAAACACATTTATAAATATTAACATTAACACCATATTATATTAAATGTGAATAAAGTACCTTTATAAATATTGACATCAACTTCATATTATTGTAATAAGTGAAATAATCATTAATAAAGTGTGGTAAGTAGAATATATTCTAAATTCTAATATATTATAATAGGGTTATAACGTCAATGTAAAATAACCATATTAAATCTTCATTAAGGTGTGGTAAGTAGAACATTTCTTTGAATCTTGAAATAAATTAAGGTTACAACATTAGTATAAGTTAATCCTATCACATTAGAATTAAGGTGTGGTAGGTAGAATACAACATTAAAAATCACAATGAATTTGAGTCACATTATTGGTTAACTATAACTTAAATTTGGCAATTGAGAGGATGCCACAACTAACTACCTAAGAATAAAAATAATGACTACAACACAACAACAAAGTCCTTTAACAAAGAAAGTTGGAAAACCACACAACAAATAACATGTTTCATTACTACCATTTATAAAAAATTTGAACCATAACCATGTTCCATGTGCCTTTCATAGTTACTAGAAAACTTCAACTTGTGTCATTCAAATGGGTGAAAGATACATTCTACAAATTTAATATGAAACTCAAGCATATAGAGGGTTAATCCTATTTTTGAACAACTACTGAGCATGAAAACAAATCAACTTCATTTACGAACTCATTGTGGAAGTCGTTGTTAAACATTGTTCCAATAAAATAAACCCAAGCTATGCATTAGAGGTGCCTAGATTCTTTTTTTTTTATTAACTAGAGGAATCAACAATTGTGTCATTCTTGTACTTGTGTGACACATGGTCGATCTCGACCACTACCGTTTAACCCCTAGGTGGTCCACGTCGTCTCCCAACGCGTGGCCACATGTAAGCATTCAGGGGATTTGAACATGAACCATTATAGTCATATTTACTTTACATTTTCATAGGCTTGCCAAGTGAGGTCCCCCAAGGGAAGTTGAAGTGCCTGGAATCTTCTCTTAATGCTTCAACAACTATTTCTGCACTCTCCTTAGCCATCAACATGCATTCTTGTATATGTAAGTGAAATCCTATCAACGTTTGGCGCAATTATTGCTTGCATGAGTTTCTCATGTTCCCTCTTACTTCATTCCTATGACCTTATTTATTCAACCAAAGACTTCAACTATGATCTCAGAGTAATGGATGAATGGACACCTCTATTTAGTTTTTTGAGAAATAACATTATACTCCAAGGTGAGGGGTTACATTGGATAACATGAATATTCTTTTACTTAGTTGTCAAGGTTAAGGGATTTTTATTCTATTTGATCTCAAACTTTTGTGATCTATATTTATTTTTGTAGTTAGCTTTCGGACAAATCACATCAACAATGTTTGATGGTCGATGTTTCGAACCTACTAATGAGGTTCATCTTTATGACCAAGGTGAAAAAACCAATCTATCAATAGGATTAAATTACAGTGAGACGCATCAAGTTCAAGATTTAGCCGTTAGAATAATAATAATATTTTAACAATAACAACTAGTTTTAGTAAAGAAATTTTAACTAATTTAATCAATGTGAGAGAAATTGTTAAATTAATAAAATTTCAAATTAATTGTTAATTATTATTAAATAAATTTTAATAAAAAATAATATTAACTACTATATAATAAATTATAACTTTTTTTGCAATAGGTACGAAATGATTAAATTAGTAATATATAATATATATATATTATTAATATTTTATTTCTTAATTATTATTAATTATTAAATTATAGGTCAAAAGAAGGGAACAAAACTATTTATATTAATTTAACATATATAAATAATATATATATATACACACACACACACACACATATATATATTAAATAAATAAATAGAAATTAATCAATAAAAATCACAAAGAAAACGTAGGAATCCAACTCTTGCTCAATTTCCAACCAACGTCTCTATTAAGATTTTTGGCCTGCTTCTCAATTTCAATGGCCTCTCTCAACTTCATATGGTGGAAATTATCAATCCCTGCAATGACTATGGAATCTTCAATGCAGACATGGTGCTTTGTTTTCTCCGTATGTTCAACAATAATTGAGGAGTGGGAACGATTATGCTTGATGTCTGCTGCATGCTCTTGAATCCTCAGATTAATGGAGCTTCCAGTTTCTCGAATGTAGGGAATACCACATGAGTAGGGGATTGAATAAGCCCCTTTCATGTCCTTAGGATTCACAGGGTCCTTAAAGCCCTCTTAAGCTTGTCCATACCTCATCCTTTTTGACATGATACACCGTAACGAGAATGAAATCATAATAAATGGCTTAATATTTCTTTAAACTCAATTTTTTAAGTTGGAATGAGAACTTTGTGAGAATCAACAACTTCGAAAGATCAACTGCCATTGTTACACTAGATACAACTATTTCATAAATGCCAGAAGGAGGCCAATTATGACATGTCTTCAGAGACTAAAATCCACGTAGCTAGGAAAACATATTGTTCACCAAACCACTCAAGCTAAGATCCTTTGGCTCTTAAAACAAGAGGACATGGGGGTGGGATTTGATCCACTTATGTGTGCACGGTTCACAAAAGTATTTACTATGGTCTCTCTAAGTGCAACCACACATTAAACCACTATCTCAAGGTGCCCACATGGCTCCAAGGAAGTCCTCATGTGGATTGAACCTTGCTCAATGGTGAAAATCTCCTTGCTTTCCACCATTAGATCCAACCCCTTTGGCCAATACTTCATTAAACTTAGTGATAGTTTAAAGCAACATGATTAGTTATTCTTCGCTCCTTTGTTTCATGAATAAGTGGTTCAATCTCTATAATTGTTTTGGTTTAATCTCATTACCATGTCATAATTCACTCATCAACAAATGCTTAAAAAACTAGATAACTATGGCGAAATCTAATTGTTCTATGTTTTTGTAATCATATGATATAATTTTTTGTGAAATCACTATTTTTTGTTATTTAAAATGCCATTTTTAATGCATAAACAAATTCGAAACCTTGAAAAAATCTTCTAAATACTCAATTTCTATAGATTTAACAACTCAAATCTACCATTTCCATAACAAAAATTTTATATTTTTTTAAACCACATTATTACATAAAATTAAACAACCAAGTAAATGAATTAGACATCTTAATCTCACATTCTCATATAGTGACACTAACTTTCTCACTTAACTACGGGTCAATTTTTAATTATATTAATGTTCACCTCAAGTAATACGAATTACTTAGTTTACTAGATTCTCTATCTGATTCTCGTGTCATGATGAGAATTATAAAATAATGTTCGCTTAAAGTAAAACGAATTCCACGCAGTGCACCAAATGCTCCTTTTGATTCTCATGTCATGATGTTTATCATTAGATAATTACAGCATGTTCAAAGCAAACCTTTAGATGGAAAAATTTGAGATCAAAGGGAACAATGCATCCTTTTTGGATTGAGGACCATGTACTGGATCAATTAGTGCGACTCATGAATGGTAGATGACGGTGGAAGAATCTACATGGACTCTCTGCACAGGTCAAACAATTTGCAAGTCCTATAATTTAGCAAAGGAGCATTAATGGCCTTAATTTTTCCTTTTTTGAATTGAAGCCAAAGAAGGCTGAGAAAATGCTTTCACTTTTACAAGAAGGAAGTGACTTTTACTTTAGATTGTGCTCCCCCAACTACTACAACTATGGCACCACCAACTTCTTCTGTCAGTTGCCATTGCATTCAGGCATCAGGTTTTTGCTTCAGTGCGCATGTTGCTCGGTTGGTGCTTTTCAGGAACCAACAGTATAGTACAATGATGAATTTTTTGGTACATACGCCAAGTATGATAGTTCTCACGAGAGCACAACACAGTCTGCAATGCGACTCAAGCACACAGAATTTACAGATACTCTATCTGCACAAACAAGTTCTGGTATCCTGTAATATTATGTCTTCTTGTCCAGCAAATTTCCATCAAATAAAATTTCATTCAGTATCTGAAAATTGTATTGCAAAGCTTTTCTATTCTGTAATTCAATAGAAGATAGTAACACAACAATACAGAATGCATTCCAGCGCCCCGGCCCCCTTTACATCTCCATATACTGCCTCATCTCCAAGGCTTAGGAATCATGTACATGGATCACGGTCCCATTCACCAACCACCCACATAGAGATAAATCAAACAGATCTACGACCACCATCAGCTTCTGCTTCTCTGAAATCACATTCTCGTCCATCGACATCTCCTTTGCCTTCAAAGTCATCATCTTCTTTGCCTTCAGAGACATCATCTTCAGGTACGCCCAATATTGCAATACCACCTTCTGTTACACCCATTTCTTCTGCCTCCCCTCTTGCAGTTGCACCAATATCTTCCACTTCACCCCCTTCTGGCAACCCGTCCTCCCCTTCACCTATTTCCCAACCCTCCTCTTCACATCCTCCCATAATTGGCCCTTCACATTCTTCATTACCACCACCACCAGCCCCTTCTCTATCAGTTCCACCTAGCATCGTCCCGCCTACCCCTGTAAAAGCGCCATCTCCCCTTCCCCATGTGCAGATTACATCCCCTCTCCCAGCTGTTCCGAAACCTCATGCTTCCTCGAAACCTCCTACTCCATCTACCATTTTTAGGCATCCACGCCCATCTGCTTCATCTATCCCTGATTCCCCAGCTCAAACACCCCATCATATTCCCTTTGCCAGACCTTTTATACCACCGCCAAACCCTTTGTTTCCATCCTCAAAACCCCCTTCAGGATTGTCTTTTCCACCAGCGGAGCCTTCAGTGAAATCTACACCAAAATCAGATAAGCCCCCTGGCGGCATTCGTTCTGGCCCTGTAATCTTTGCACTAGCGGTTGCTGGTATAATAATTTTTTCTGTGATTGGTTTCATAGTCTGGTCCATAAAGAGGAAGAGGAGAATTCACCATGGAGATAATTACTTTTGGCTTTTTTCCGGAAGCTCCTCTTATAAAGCAGGTATCTTTTCAATGCTTTTAACAGCTAGTTCTAAATAACTTTAATTCTAATTATTGATTCTCGTATTTCTGGTGCTCATTTTGGTACGTTCAGTAGAGTAATTTTGTCTTAAATAATTCTGTGCATGGTCATGATATGCATAATCAAGAGATGTAGGCAATCTGAAATATTCCTTACAAGTTTGAATAACAAGGACACATGTGATATATTTTATGCACAAGGTTTTGGATTCAGAAGGCTATTCCAATCTTATTGAGTTGATTTCTTCTATATGTATATAATATATATGCATCTATGGACCCAGTCTAAATAGCTATCTGAGCTGGCCAATGAATGACTTTTGTCCTTCACAGGACAATCTTCAAGCAGACCGTCCCAACCACCTCAAACTCCAGTTAGAGATTATCAAAATGGCTATGAGGGTTACATCAATTCTATTGCGGGAGGCACACTTGGTGTCCCACAGACCATGAATGCCTCATCGAGGTATGGGTGGGGCAATTTGAAATTCGTTTTCAGCTATGAACAATTGGCAATAGCAACAAATGGGTTCTCTACTGAAAATCAATTAGCAGAAGGTGGTTTTGGTTGGGTATACAGAGGGCAGCTACCAGATGGACAAGTGGTTGCAGTAAAACAACTCAAAGTGGGAGGTGGACAAGGGGAACTTGAGTTTCAAGCTGAAGTGGAGATCATTGGCAGGGTCCATCATCGGAATCTGGTTTCTCTTGTTGGATATTGCATTACTGATAGTCAGCGACTTCTTATTTATGAATATGTTCCGAATGGGAGCCTTGAACAACATCTCCATGGTAGGGATGACTTCATTGGTACTGACCCAACGTCCTCCTATTGATGCCTGGCATTTGATATACATATTATTTCATTCTCTTTCTTGTGTTTTAACCTCTTTAGGAAAAGGAAGACCTGTAATGGATTGGGCAATGAGAAGCAAGATTGCTATAGGATCTGCTCGGGGATTGGCTTATCTGCATGAAGATTGTAAGTAATTGCTGTATTCTATGTTATATTATTTTACACTGCTAAGATGTTTCTTTACATTACTTAGTTTTTCTTCATTTTATTTTCCCAGGCCATCCTCGAATAATTCACCAGGACATCAAGTCATCCAACATTCTGCTGGATAACAATTTTGAAGCACGGGTAGTCAATCTTTGATGATGTTGACCACGTCCCAAGATAGTAAAATCATAAACTAAGTTTTTTGAATTATAGACCAGTATCTTATGTGTCACACCCTTGATTTGACAGGTCTCAGATTTTGGGCTTGCAAAATTAGCACGTGATACATATACCCACGGGACAACACGTGTCATGGGAAAATTGGGGTAGGTTATTCACGTAGTGTTTTCTTGGTATGCTGTCTTTGAAATATTTAACCTAAACTTGCTCCAGTTTCTAGTCAGGGGAGCAGTTTGAAATTTCTCAACATGGGTTTCAATGTTCAGGTATTTGGCCCCAGAATATATATCAAGTGGGAAACTGACTGAAAGGTCTGATGTATACTCCTTTGGGGTACTATTGTTGGAACTTGTGACGGGGAGAAGACCTTTTGATACATCTCAGCCTGTTGGCAATGAGAGCTTGGTTGACTGGGTATCACTCAATTCTTCATCTCTAGTTCTAAAATTTCATTTTAAATAGATCACACCATTTGAACTAATGCTACCTAATATTATGCTTATTGTAACATTAATTGATGCGATAAATGATATTGTAGAGGAAAACTTTGTTAAGTATATTATTTGCTGAAAGAAAACTTTTGTAAGAAATTTCAGAATAAGATGCTGATTATATACAAATCCGTCATGCAAACTATATCAAACTTGAATAATCTTAATGTTTGCGATGGACAATGTTTGTCCTTCGACAAAGATGAAATCCTCTCTCCCAGGTGCTGAACATTTTAATGGATATGTATCGTCTTAATAAATTTCAACCTGGAATAATGCTTGGGTACTATTTGTTTTGAGCAGAGCCCTCTTCAAACAACACAAAAGTGAAGTCTAAATTGGGTCTTTGAAGATGTATGTTAGCTTAGTAAAGGATTGGAACGAGCAAATCATGACATATGCACTGCCACAATTATGAACAAGGAGAAAGATAAGGGTTTGGTAGTTGGCATAGAGAACAGGACCAATAAGTTGGAGAAAATAACTTCTTTTGCTATGGATAAGTCTTTATCGGGATTTGCACACACAATTGCAGATTCACACAACAACAAATTGGAAAAGAGAATGGTTTGAACTGATTCATATATTTTCTAAAGAGTCTTTACCATAGTCTCATTAAGAGTGGATGTTTGTTTCACATTCCTAACATTTAATTAGTGATGACTTTAATATTATGACAACTTAACTTTATGCTAGTGTATATTATTTCACGACTTTATTAAAACCTAAAGTAATCCTAACTGTAAACCTCCCAAGTACATGATATGGTCATCATAGCATATATTTTAATACCCTCCCTTAATGGTAATGATAAACACAGCTGTTGTCCCAAAACGTAACCAACTTATCTGGATCAACAAGTTGTAGAAGATGCCCATGGCTTGCCTGTGAGTAATGCTACTGATCAACAATAAACTATGATTCACAACTCCACATCCCACTGACTTCTCAATGTATCATGTAACAAACTGAAAAACTTGATATCACATCATCAACCATTTGATCATCCACTAACTCATTAGTTCCATTGAAGTCATTGACAACAAAAAATTAAGCCCATCTACCACTGATGCAGAACTTGGTTTGTCCTTCTATAAATGCACTACATCTCGGCAGCATAATAGATTTATGCTGAAAAACTAGGCTGATTGTTGTCCTATATTTATCTGTTTAAATAAATGCGATCCAAACTTATTTAATCACAGAAATAAATATTTCTGAACATGCAACAATCACATGAATAGCCGAAAACGAACAACAGAGGCATAAACACGATACACTGATAATTACACCCAAAAATCAGCTTTTCGTTAAGTATTCCAAGCTTATGGGGAAACCTTCACAAGCTGTCAAACTAACATCTCTACAATATACACAAATCAGATCTGCACTTACTGAGATGAATCTGCCTACTGGACAACTAAGAATCTGCTTGCTTTTGCCTGTTTTTTACCTTGGCTTCTCTCTTGTGCTCTGAATCTGCACAACTGATCTCTCTTGATCTCTTGAGTCCTCTTGGTGGTCAAAATTGTGTGTACCAACTTTTCTAATCTTGTCCTATTTTATTCTTTGAGAGAGAACTAATCTCCTCAATTCTAACAACTAATCTCCCAAATCATAGCAACTAATTTCCCAAATCTTAGCAACTCATTTCCTTAATTTCAATGACTCTGAAAATTTGCTTGAAATGCGACAACTGGAAATTATTCTTCTAACTGATAAAATTGTTATTCAGTTTATTTTGTTTACAGCGAAATAATGAATAATTCATACTGCAATTTCTTCACAAATAAAACATTGCGCAAAATAAAATATTGGAAACTGAGAAATATATACCACACGCACAATAAAATTGACAGTTATTTTTGGACAAATGTCCCCGGAAAAACCCAATGTGGGAAAACCAGTGCCGCAAATGAGGGTTTTATTATTATAACAGCGAAAATCTGAGTACAAAATCTGGATGCCCAAACTGACAATCCACAACAAGATAATCTGGCCAAAATTATTAGAGAGAATTTTCTCTCTCCTCAAGCAATCTCGGCACAACTTAGCTTCAGAGACTGACTCTTCTAGAACCTCTGCGTAGGCCTCTGCATTGCCTCTGCGCAACCTATAACTCGCACTCCTAAAAACTGCCTCTGATCAAGTCGTTTTGCCTGCCCCTGACTCTAGAAGCGATTCTTTGACCCTCTGGAAAACTTTCCCAGCTTCTGGAAGCTGAATCGATCTCCTCTCCAGCAAAATCGAATTGCCTCTATGAAGCTGCCTACGCAGTCCTTGTGCTGCCTCCTAAGGGATAACTCGACCTCCTGTTGACTCTCTGGAGCTGGAAATCTCCTCCAGATATGCTGTCTCTGCTCCCTCTTACTCCCATGTCCCTTATGGCTCAAACTCTTTTTGCTTGTTGCTGCTGGATAGCTTGATCTACTAAGGAACTCGCTCTTCATGTGTGTTCTTCTTTAACCCCGTCAACCTCCTCTTATAATCTCCAGTTGGATCACCAACGACCACGATTAAGTAAATCCATGTGAGTTTCTAGAGAATTCTCATCTTTCTCAATTAATTCCCATTAATTAATCGATTTCCCTAAGTTAGACTCGGGCATTTTTTTGATTATCAATCAATTAATTTAATTGAACTGTCTGTAGGTGGACTTTTCAAAACTGATTTTTGGGTTCCAGAGATCTCAAGTGTTTTAGCCTCTCCATAAAGTTTGAGACTAGAACACCATCCGATGCTACAAAAATTAACACTCTCTCTTTAACGAGGAAGGTGTTCTCTCCCATAGCACCCTCCATACACGTTGTTGATGACTGAAAACTATGACTATTGCCACTGCCCACCATCTACTGCACAACTCTGATGCATCTACTACACTGTAGTTGAATCACCTGCATCTATGATGCTGCTGACACTGCACTGTACCACTATACTACTACTAACTCTGCATCTGCGCTGTAACTGATCTCACACTGCTGCTACTGCAATTGAAATCCTGAATACGGAATCAACTGTATCTATGGATTGCAATTGTCTCATGAGTTGCTGACTACTACCAGTGTCTACACTGTCCACTGAGTCTATCTGCACTGTGCTCCTTAGCATTTGACTGCAACTAGTACAACAACACCTCAAGGACTGACTGCACCATCTGACACTTGTTCAATTGCTACTGAACACTGTGGGCTCCTGTAGCAAGGGTATTGATCCTAGAGGAAGTACTTGTCCGATCCTACCCTCAAGAGATCCTGCCCAACTCTGTGCAACTCTGGAATTTAGAGCTTAATGTCTCCCCACCTCTCTCCTAGAGGTATAGTTGCACACAACACGATGTCTTCCTCCAACCCGGGGGCCACTGATCTATCTTTGCTGAAGCTGCTGCCTGCCCCTGCTTCTCCTTCTTGTCCTTCTTCCTTTGAGGACACTGAGTACTGTAGTGACCAAACTCATCACACTTGAAGCACTTAACCTTCGACAAATCCTTCTTCTTCTTCTCACCTCCCTGCAAGCCTTGTCCCTGACTGAGACCTTCTTTGCCTTATTCTTTGATGCAAGGACTACATTCTCCTCCTCCTTCACAGTCTTTGATCCTTTGTTGCTGCCACTGAGACTACGCTTAACTAGAGCAAGTCACATCTCCTTTATTAAACACACATGGAATGTGGACAATAGATAGGACAAAATGTGAGTTGCATTTACTATACAAATGATATACATTTATAGTACATTCTAATGACCTTTGGTTTCCATATTCCAAGTGTTCTCTTGGATTCCATTGACTATTCACATTCCACACCAACCCTTAGTGGATTAGGTGTCCAACATTCCCCCCTTAATCCGAAGGGGTATATATGAGTCCAAGAAGAGAGCTATAATACAAAAGTACAATATTGCATGACAACAATAAGTTGAATGTGTTCTATCAAATGAAGATATAAGGTGGGAGAACTCGAGGACTCAACCGGTAGTGGTTTAAGGATGACCACCAACACTGGAACGCGTAGTGCAGTACCTAGAACTCTTCCAAGTTTGGCTAGAAGTTGAAGCCTTCCACTAGAGGAAGTGCTCCCAATTTTTGTAAAAAAAGGAGACCTTTGGGTCTCAACTTAGAATGCTTCGTGTGATTCCCGAAACTCTTCCACATTTGGTAAGACGTTGAAGTCTTCTGCTAGAGAAAGTGCTCCTTAATGCTTTGAAGAGGAAGACCTTCAACTTGGAAAAAGGGAGGTCTTCAACCTGCGAAAAAAGGGAGAACTTCAACCTGAAAAGGGAGGTCTCAACTGTGGTAGTTTAAGGAAGACCACTGTTGATTTGGGGTAGCATTGAATGTGCTCTAAGCCTCAAATTTTGCATGGAGACTTGGGCACATGCATTCCAAAAAACCCATAAACCGTTTTGGGAAATTCCACCCAAAGATGATTATATTAAAATAATTAATATTTTAATATAGTTCCTAAGTCTAAATTTAGGAAAATTAAAATATTAATGGGTATTAATCTAATTGTGAGTGAATCTTCTAGATAAAGACAAAGATCAAGTCAAAATGATCTAAGCTTTTGATTATGAGTTAATCTAGGCCGTTGGTTGTCCAACAAGAAGATATAAGAAGTGGCTTGAGGGTCATTTGGAAATACACCAAGAGAGATCAAGAAATCGATTTTTTGAAGTGAGAAGTTCTCAGGAGGAAAATTCGATTGAGGAGATTTCTTGCAGTAGAGGGGCGGGGATAGCTTTCGGAGAGAGAGCGATTTTCTCAGCCGGAGAATCATCAACAGAAATAGGCAGAGAGTAATCTGGCAGTGGCAACACTGAGCCAGAGGGGCTGATGCAGAGCCACGCAGAGGCAACACAGAAGCCAATGAGGAGTCCGAAATTTGCAGAGGAATTCGAATTTCAGAAGCCAGGAGTCGGGGTGTGAGACCGAGAGGCAGAAATCGAATCTCCTGAGCAACAAATCGACCAACTAGAGGAGTGATGCAGTCCCTAGAGAGCTTGATGCTGGGTTGACACAAACACTGCACAGAGGCAACCAGAAAAGCCGGGGAGGCAATTAGTCTGGGACTGGATCAACCAGGATTTCTAGTGATAGTGTGAGGTAACCTCACAATTCTGTTTGCCAATATTTCTCTCTGTAACTGAATAACCCTGTGAGGTATTCTAAGTTGTATTCAGAATTTGCTACTACTTAATAATACTAAAAACCTCAGAGTTGTTGCACCGGTTTTTCCACATTGGGTTTTTTCGGGGACATTTGTCTAAAAATAACGGTGTCTTGTGTTTGTATTTCCTTGCTCAGTTTCTATGTTTCAGAATGATATTTAATTTGGTGTAGGCTGCTTCAGTGATTTACTTTAATATTTCATGAAGAAATTTGAAATAAGTTTGTAATGTAATTTACAATCTAGGTGAAGTAGATTCAGTTGGTTGCAGTAGGATTCCTGAGATTGTTAGATTTATGAATTTTCACAACTACCAACCAAAGGAATGCTCAAGGGCTTCTGTGTCTCTGGCTACAACTTTGAATCTGGGTGGAGCTGTCTCTGGCTATAGGCTCAGGTAACAGGTTCAGGTTGTGGCTCAGACTTGCTTGGTTAATCTTTGAAACTTGTGTATTCAAGTAGCCTCCTGTCAGATACAAGGTGAGAAGGTGAAGAGATCTCAACTGCAAGACTTTCCAATATTCAAGAACAAATCTTGTTGTATGAGCGAAATATCTTCTTGGCTGTTGAAGCCCATTGCCAAGAAGCGATCCATCCAAGGTGAATATTTTTTCTTGTAGGAGGCTTGTTTCTGAAGCATTTGTTTGAATGATGATTGTGCTGACCACAATGCTCACACAGATGAAGATCAAAATAATGATCTTTCACATGGCCAACTCTATCACAATGTTGGCATTTCACAATCTGTTGTTGTGGAGGAGGAGTAGGAACAAGTGAAGATGAACCGTCCTGAAGAAATCCAACACTTTGAAATTTGATTGGCTTGGAATAGTCCGGAGTATGAAAGAACACATCCTTGTCATATCCAAGACTGGTTCTGTGTTTGTTATTGACAAGCTCTTCCCAAGGTTTGATGATGGACTTAGGAATTGCAGGCTGAATTTAAGCTTTTGCATGCAAATTTGCTCCTGCAGTGGGTACTAGATCTGAACCAACCTCTACTTTACTGATTTGATTACTTTCTGGCAGCTGATGGGAGTCTGTCTTGAACTCAAACAAAGGATTGTTCTGAACAAAAACCAGTTCAGAATGAAGCTTACATTATTGTAGCTCATCTCGTTGTAGCTGTGATTTGAGCTACAAAAACTCAATTTTCTCTTGTGCATTTTATAAACAAGATCTAGTATCAGACAGAGTATCCTTGCTGATTTTAACCATCTCATCAACAGTGGAATGAATGAGGGTATTCAACATCTTGAATGCATCATCAACTCTAGTCATCTTCTCAACAACTTAAGACAAGTGTTAGCTTACCATAAATGGACTTGTAAAGACAAATAGTTGCAAATACTAGATCATTGCAATTGAGTAGCATGATATGAACAAAATAGTGAAAAGTTCTCCGAATGGTGAATCAAGTGAATTTCATAAGCTGCTCCCAACACCTATACCATAAATGGAATGGGCAACTAGGGACTTGTATCCTTGCTCTATACAGTGAAAGAGGAATTTGGAAAAATCCATGGTTAATGCAAATATTTATAAAAAGATTTAGGATGTTTGATGCCTCTTCAACATGCCAATTCACCATTATGGAAATATTTGAAAAATGATGGTAGGCCTACCAATATAATCGAATGGTTCTATATAACAAGTAATTCAAAAGCATTTCAACGCTGCATATATATTTAAGCTCAACGTTGTATCAATTTGAGCCCAATCATTATCTCTCAAAACAACGCTATGTATAAATCTCTTCAATGCGCACCGAATGCATCAACCAACGAACCAAATTCATGCACCATTGACATTTGGTGATTTCTTCACGTTTACGACCTTCGAAGCATTCACCATACAAATCAAATGCTACGAGGTGACATGGGCTTCACAATGCAAATGAGAACCATGACAGTTGATGGTACAACCAATGATCTTTAATGCACGGTTACTGAAGGTAGGTTCAAGCATGCAATAATGCTCCAACAATCAATATATAAAGAGTTTATATGCATTGCAATGATATAACTCACTTCATAGAATACACACAGGGAATACACCAACAAACATATACTTCACCGCAATCGACAACAACTCTATTTTATACGCAACGCATCTTCAATGGACAAGCCTCACTGCTTCATACAGGCCAAACTGTTTGTATCCCTTCGACCTCCAGATCTTTGAGCAAGCAACATAAGAGACAACACACAATACAATGTCTCATACAATATCTCCTTAAAGGCGTAGGAAGGAGCTTTCTAAATAACAATACAATGCGCAGAGAATGAACGTGGCTTTCAACATGCTTTAAACAATAATTCAATGTAAGTTCATAATTCTTACTGTTCATCACCCTTTTGCAGTTGAGACAAGCGTGGATTTTGTGCGAGTGAAGTTATGTAGATAAATTAACATAAAGAGCTTTGTTATTCAAAAGATTGAGAGGTCTGTCTGTCTTGATGGAGTAGTAGGAAGCTTCATAATTCCAAAATTCTTGAGGCCAATGCATAGTCACATATTACTAACTTCTATCACTATTGCAATACAATCTCACCATTTATTTTTGTGCACCTTAAAGATGAGCATTGAGACTTAGTGCGGTGGTTGTGAAGGGAAGAAATGCATGGATGAGGGAACTACTATTTCCCCAACAAAGAAGCATTAGGATTCCAAGGTTAGAGATAATGAGTCTCTATGTTGATAGGTCCACAAAAAAAGACGTAGATTCCAAAGACGATGTTGTTTGGTTTAGAAACGATTTGAGAATTTAGACAACGATGTATTGTACCGAGCTTGAAATTACAAGACACAGGTTATGTAATGGATAGGACGCAGAGAATAGATTGGCAATGCAACAATGAAGCGTTATGAGAGACCTTGGTAATGCACACTGATTGTTTGACAGAGTTTGGTAACATGGAGCGTAGAATGACAGGTTAGATCATATAGGTAGCCATAGAATGGCAGAAGTGATGGATGCAAAGAATTGAATAATCGCTTTGCTGCTTAAGGAAGAGCGCCGGGGCCAGCGGAAAAGCATAAAACTAGTGGTCACACAATTTGAAGGCCGCAAAAATAGTGGCTCTGATTTTGAGCAGGGCAGGAGATCGCCCATTCTGATACCATGTTAAACACACATGGAATGTGGACAATAGATAGGATAAAATGTGAGTTGCATTTACTATACAGATGAGATACATTTATAATACATTCTAATGACCCTTGGTGTCGATATTCCAAGTGGTCTCTTGGACTCCATTGACTGTTCACATTCCACACCAACCCTTAGCAGATTAGGTGTCCAACATCCTCCTGTTTGAAATCTAACCATAAACGATCCCATCTAGGTAGAGTATCTCGTCTAGTAATACCTTGGACGAAGGTAGTCCACTTCTCAGAGAAACCATTGATGGCTACGTTACCCACCATTTTGTGGGTAATATCCCTAGGAGAATTTTTTTCTCCAAGATGATCCTCAACCGGTAACCAATAGTCCCTTGCAGCCATCAACTAGCTCATTGGGCCATTTCTCCGCCACTTGAGCCAACCATGTGGTCCCTCGCCCATCTGCCATGATCATACATTTGAAGTTGAGCCTTCCAAATCTAAAGGTATGACTTGTCATTTTGAAATTCAGTATTGTAGTTTGCTTATCATGGACACTTATGGACATGGATTAATGGGGGGATTCAGCGGAAAGAATGGGCTAGGTCTGTGCTTCTGTCCCCTAGACCCCTTTTAGGAATTAACCTTGGATTGTAGTCTCGTGGGATCTCTTTTATTGACCATTTGGTTTCAAGGATGGTATTTCACGAGAAACCCTGATTTTGGTTGCGTGGTCCCACTCCCTTATCTGCTCATATTACACTTTTTACACTCATTATTATCCCATCCATCATTTTTTCCGCTTGGGTCCACATTCCTCTATCGGGTCCACATAGGGTTAGCTCACCCCTTCCCCTTGCCCACACCTTAGGTCATGGCTTGGAATGAAGCCCGAAGGTTGATGCAGCTAAAAAGAAAGTTAAAAGCATATATGACCGCATTCAACAAGAAAAGTGCCAAAATGCAAAAGATGGTCGGGGCAAAAATACATTTAGCAGGTGGGCAAAAGCCAATACATGAGCTCTACCCCATCATCATGGCCATCACCCTGGTTCCAACAGGTTCTATGAGCCTTCTTCATCATATAGGAACCCATGATTGTCCCAACCCCCTGTGGGCGATGAACCGCCCCACCATAAAGGGGGTATTTCATTGCTATATCTTATACACTATGCTCTAACCCCTTGAGCCTCGAGCAGTTAATCAAAGAAAATCATAAAAAGACAAAAGGCATATAAAGAAGGGTGGAAAAATCAAGGCCGGGGCACCTCGTGTACCACGATTGCTTCCTCCTACACCTTGTAAACCCAAGTGTGGGCTTCCCTCTTATTAGCTACCCTTGTGCCCCAACATGTGACCCATGGGTGCCCCTTCTCATTCCCTACCTCATTCACCTATCTGCCACATGCCACCACCTTTTGACATATGTACCTTGATTATATTATACCCTTTAGAAGCATAAACCACCTAATAGGGTACTTGGTTAACCCCATTGGGAGTTTACGAAACATTGGCACATCCCGAAGCCCATTATGAAAGGGCAGGCCATTATGAAGCCCCCACTTGTAGTCCATGATTAGGTAAGCTCATTTGCTCGATTTCTCTAATGACTTCTTGTACTAGAAGCCTAGGGGACACATTGGATCTTATGTAGGATTGCAGATGGTTTCCATTTGGGGTTTGGTCTCCCTATACGGGGTCCTAATCTTCCAAAGGGCTACATTGACACATATAGGGTGAGTGTTGAGAGCCATGGGCTTCCACAACAACATATTGCACTTCATGGATCCCCACAGCTATTCAGAGATTGCTCGTGGTTCCCTTATTGGACGAGGAGGATGTACCTGATCTATCATGCCCAACTGGCCCCAGATCTACACCATACACTTGGCAGATGATCCAGGACTTCTAACGATTTTTGGGTATTGTGGAATACATGTGTCCAAGCCTCCCTACAAAATTTGAGGCTTATAGCACATCCGATGCTACTAGAAATCAACACTATTGACCAATGACCCAACCATGAAACCCATGCTTTAATAAGTCAATCTTTTTACAATTAATTTTTTTCTTTTCTTTTCTTTTGACAAATACATTACATCATGACTCAAATACAATTATGAAGACCAACATTAGTTACATTCTTCAAGACTCCCTCTTAACTAGGGAGTTATTCATAATTACATATATACAAAGGTACATGAAATATCTCAAAATGATATGTTCTACGAAGAGTCACAACATACACTTTTGCTACAGATTAGATACCTGACCAAGGCATCTAATCGGGTGGTACTAAGGTGTGTTTTAAGATTTAGCCACTCTAGGTACTATCAGGCTTCAACTCTAATACCAACCTAGGGATTTGTTGAAATGTAACTAGTGTCAGTCTTCATAATTGTGTCATGACTTGATGTAATCTTTGTACTTTCCAAAAGAAAGAAAATGAATATGTATTTTTGTAAAAGAAAATTTATTTATTTATAAATGGGTTTCTTGCCCATGGTTATTTGTCCTAGGTCAAAGCACCCATTGAGTGCTCTAAGGGTTATGAAGAAAAAGGTCAAAGAGTCAAGGTCATGATGTAAAGTCCCTTGGAGGGCTCATGTATCAAGAGAAGAAAATTGTTATTT
This sequence comes from Pinus taeda, assembly GCA_000404065.3. Taxonomy (NCBI): domain Eukaryota; kingdom Viridiplantae; phylum Streptophyta; class Pinopsida; order Pinales; family Pinaceae; genus Pinus; species Pinus taeda. The sequence goes on along the minus strand of APFE031055936.1, from coordinate 228,597 downwards.
TGTAAATCAAGTTGGCCAACAAGTTAAGACATTGGCCTTATGACGGCTTGAAGGCCTCATGTAAAGGCTATATAAAGACACGAATTCGACCTTCATTAGGTAGACAAGAAACTCGCATAAGAAAGAGTTTGGGTCTGCGGCTAGAAGGAGGTGCGAAGGTGGAAAAAGGTTTGCAAAGGAGGTAGGTTCTGCTCTACATATGTAGTACCTAGGGTTACCTCAGGTTTGAGGTTAAGGAAGTACTACAACTCGTTCTTTTGAAGAGCCCTAATTTTGCCGTCGTTGGAGAACTTGTGGAGGAAGTCTGGCTGATTGATGGATGGAAGCAAAGTTCTAGGGTTTGGTCTTGGAAGTCTCCTTTGATTTGATTCTATAAGATGTTCTCATAGGTTTTCTCCTTGTGGAGGGGTTTTTCCCTGGCTTGGAGCCTATTTCTGGTGTCTCTCTCTCATGGTTGTGATCTACATTGTTTTGACATTTATTTGATGATGAGCACAAACATAATAAACAAAGAAATAAGAACTAAATATCACAGATAAATGTCATGTATGGAAAATGAAATAATAAGCTGCCCGAATTTTGAATTTTCCAACATGGTATCAGAGCTTGGTTCGTTGACTTAAGGGCAGATAGAGGGTCACATCAAGGTTTTAAGTTGTCAAATAGGAAGATCTCTTAAGATCGAGCCTCTAGAAAGAGAAGTTTTGTAATTCTGAGCACACCTAGAAGTCCTAGTCACTAGGTTAAGGTCGCAGATCTAAAACGAGAAAAGAGCAGAGGTTTTTGAGAGCATTTAAAAGGACTGAATAGATGAGGAAGCAACCCTTTCTAGACTGAACTAATTGAAGAAAATATTGAAGCTCTGAGCACGTTTGTTAGTCCTCTCCACATAAATAGGACCGTAGGCTTCACAAGGTAAGGCAAGGCTTTGTTCTCTAAGTCCGAAGGGCTAATCGTCAAGCTAAAAGAAGACCGAGTCCATCATCATAAGGATCAAAGTTCTGGGAACTTTATTTAAGGTCTGAAATTATTATTAAGAATCTCTGTGCTCCCTCAGATCCAGAATTCTACTGAAGCATATAGTTATGATTTTTTGAGCCAGCGAAGAGTCTAGATCTCCAGTGTCATCAAAACTGCTTCAAAAAGAAAAGTCGAGTTTCCTTTTGAAATATTCTGGGCATATGTGTATCCAAGAAGGAGCCTAACGTAAAGCTACAGTGTCATTGTAAAAGGAGCCGAGACCCCCACCATATATCTCTGGGCAGAAGTACAGTGTGACAAACTTAGATATAGTCACAGTCTGAAAGGGCCGAGATCCTTTCCAGGCCTATTCATTGAACGAATCTGAAGATCGAATAATTTGAAGCTTGTCATCCATAGAAGAAGAATCAAAATAGTATTTTCCTTAGTCATGCTTGAAAAATACCACAAGTAGTCCTGTACATGTTTTTCAGTGGTATTTGAGACAAAGAATTGTAGCCAAAACGTAGTTTTGTAATCTAGTAAGCAAGCTTGATCATCAGGTAAGGAGTCGACCTGTGGTGATCTTCCCAGTAATCATAAGGAAGCCGACATTTGTGATTTAAGGAGACTCTAGCCTCAGACATCTAAGTTAAAATTATTTTAAGGTTTCTTGTAATAAGAAGCAGCCCTAAGTAAGAAAGGAGGCAGTCCTGTGCATTGTCACATAAAAGAAGATGAGTATTTCTTTGCATCGTTCTGAGCACATTCAGTGACAGAAACCTCATCATTTTTTGTCAAGGATATACTTTGTTTTGGAAGGCTCGCATCTTGAGCAACACTTCTTGATCGGTATATATCAGTTGTCTCTTCTCCCTGTGAAGACCAAATTCTGAGCAACATCCAGTATATTTCAGTGTTTTGAAGTACCCTAATCAAAGGGTCAATGTCTCCAACACATGACTTCACGCTATCTCTTGTAGTAAAAGCTTGACAAGTTTCAATATTGAAGGCAGAGAAGAAGGTATTGCATCATAAGCAACATCAAAGGAAAACATTGTAATCTTCCATCAGTAAGAAGAAAGGCATCCAGTCTATATTGGATGAGGCAGTCTATTACAGTGAAAGCCAAAAGGTACTTAATGAAAGAAGCAGAATTAGAAGGGCGAATTAGCAAGGCAGTCCTTATACTTGGTAATGATAAGTATGATGGAAGAAGAGAATGATAACTTGATAATCAAGTTGAATCCTTTGGGCACTTTGATATATGAAGGAAGACTTATGTGGGATGGACGTTGAAGATGTTCATCATAAGGTAATTTTTGTATTTCTGTTTTTGGTTATCTGACCTGAAAATATGTTGCAGGTACACAAAATGACAGTTGAGGCAGGTTCAACCGAGTAAATGGATTGTTGAATAAAAGTCGACATCTGGTACATGGCAAGTGTAAAGTCAAGAGGCGATCATCTTGGGACTGATAGGTAGCAGCATGAGAAGATAACCCGAAGGTCAAAAGTTTGAAGATCACTTTCAAACTATGGTCAGTGTGGAAAGGCTCAACGGAATGCATTCATGAATAAAGACAAGGTGAGAGTGATGGATGACTTGGAACCTGTCTTGAGAAGATGGCATCAAAAGCATACGATTAAAGCAAGAGCTCGAAAGATAGCTGAAATAAAAGTCTATCTGATTATTGCAGTCATCCCGATAGAAAGGAAGTAGCTCATAGTAACCTCATTAAAATCATGGAAAGGTCAGCTGAAATAGTTGGAAGGGAGTCATTTAGCAAATTCATCATAGATCATCATCATGAGAAAGAAGCTTCTGCTGGATGAGGATAATCTAGATCCTCTATTGGAATCTTCATTAAAAGGTTCACCTCTACTTGGAAGAAGCAAGTGTCTCGCTGAGAATTCCATTTTGTATGGGATTCATTATTTAAAAGGATGGTGGTATGATGATAAAGAAGAGCAACAGGTCAAGATGATTGAAGAACTCTCAATCAAGGAAAAAAATGCTGCTGAAGAAAGCCTAGATGACCAAAAGAAGGAAAGAGGTATGTATGCATGTATTCAATCGAGTCATGTTATCATATAGTTGCATGGGGAAATGCTCTATCTCATGAGCATGATCAAAGAAAAGGGATCTTCTCCTTTGGAAGGATGCATAAAGGCAAGATTCACATATTGACTAGATGAAATCAACATAATATGCCCTCATATCTAATATGAGGTGGTTGACAAAGAAGGAACTATGAATAGAATGTTCCTGGGAAGCAATATGTGAAGAAAGTAATTAGAGAATGTGAAAGATGCAACTATGATCGCATAGAAAAAGAATTCAACATCCGATGACTAGACGATTTGGTCATAACATCTCCGTAGAGAAGGCATGAAGACCTTGATAAGGTCTATAAAGAAATGAGACCCTTGACATTTTTGGAGATGTGCTTATGAATGTGCAGGATGTTGATATTGCAAACTAGATGACATGATGAAAGGCCATCACAAAAGGTAACTTTAATTTGATGTTCATTTTTTTTTTGAACAACATCTAGATGGGTGAAATGCAGGGCTACCAAAAAGGAGTTGTAGATTTCATCTACAATTAGATGTAAGATCCTAAAGGAAACATGACATGCAAGAGGTAGCAGTACGAGGAAAAGCCAGATGTGGACTAGAGGATCACTTTCCGACAAATAGAAGGATGACATGACCGATGTGGCTCGTGAAGGGAAGTGATGGATGGCCAAAGCCCTACAAAAAGATGAAGGCTCTAAAATGTTGAAGATGAAATTCATGACATCAAAAGGAGGAACACTACAAGCAACTAAAAGTCCCATGATCTCCACCAAAGAGCAGAAAGTTGCTGAAAGCAAGTCCCTAGTTAAAAGGGAGCTTGGACAAGTCCCTGGATAAGAGGGAACTTGGGTACATTCCTTTTATAGGAATGGGTATAACCTCCTTAGTGGAGAGGGAGAGATAAACAAATCATTCTTGTCTTCACTTTGGGAAGAAAGAATGGAGGATTGGGTAAGCATTTGGCATCCGATACTTTTTGAGGATGAGGTAGGAAATCCAAGATAAAAGTAAAGGACCGATATACTTTGAGGACTGGGAATCCAAGATAAGAATAGTCCTAGAAGGAGAGACTCTGTGAACACCCGAGTGGAGTATGTACCTTGAGAGACAATGATGATGGGATCTATAAGTCATTGGTCTCACTAGCATTGTGTTCTGATCTTGTGGAGAGATAACGTTGTTAGTCAAGGCCTTGCTATGTGACAATGCTGGATAATATGATGCTAAACAAATGGGTTACCAATCTGACTCTTCTTATGAGAACTTTTCGATGGAAGTACTATCCTTGTACCTTGTGGTTAATTATGAATACCTCCCTAGTTGAGAGGGAGTGTTGAAATGTAACTAGTGTCTGTCTTCATAATTGTATCATGACTCTATGTAATCTTTCTACTTGTCAAAAAAAGAAAATGAATATATATTTTTGTAAAAGAAAATTTATTTATTTATAAATGGGTTTCTTGCCCATGGTTATTTGTCCTAGGTCAAAGCACCCATTGAGTGCTCTAGCGGTTATGAGGAAAAAAGCCAAAGAGTCAAGATCATGATGTAAAGTCCCTTGGAAGGTTCATGTATCAAGAGAAGAAAATTGTTATTTTGTATATTAGAAATGTCTAGATGCTCCAATAAATCAAGTTGGCCCTCACGTTAAGAAGTCGACCTTATGAGGGCTTGAAGGCCTCATGTAAAGGTTATATAAAGACACCAATTCGACATTCATTAGGTAGACAAGAATCTCACATAAGAAAGAGTTTGCGTTTGCGGCTAGAAGGAGGTGTGAAGGTGGAAAAAGGTTTGCGAAGGAGGTAGGTTTTGCTCAACAAATGTAGTACCTAGGGTTACCTCAGGTTTGAGGTTAAGGAAGTACTACAACTTGTTCTTTTGAAGAGCCCTAATTTCGCTATCGTTGGAGAACTTGTGGAGGAAGTCTGGCTGATTGGTTGATGGAAGCAAAGGTCTAGGGTTTGGTCTTGGAAGTCTCCTTTGATTTGATTCTATAGGAAGAAGTTCTCGTGGGTTTTCCCCTTGTGGAGGGGTTTTTCCCTGGCTTGGAGCCTATTTTTGGTGTCTCTCTTATGGTTGTGATATGCATTGTTTTGACATTTATTTGATGATGAACATAAACATAATAAACAAAGAAAGAAGAACTAAATATCATATGGAAAATGAAATAATAAGCTTCCCTAATTTTGAATTTTCCAAAATGATCTAGGTGCGTATCCAAGGTCGAAGCTCCAACACCAACACCACCCTCCCTACTTCGGGATCTAGACATCATCATAGGTCGGTCAGACGTCCTCTCAAGCGTCTTGTCGCCCCAAGAAGCTTCATCTCTCCCTATAAATTAAATCAGATATGTCCGTTAATTCCAACATGCTTCAAAAATGTTCAACCCTTTTATTGATAGATTAACCTGTACAATCACAATCCCAATTAACAATAAACTTTCAAATATATATACAAGTTAACAAACCTCTGGGGTCTTCAAATATGTTGATGTTGCTTAGGTCATCATCATACTATTCAAACATATCTTTGTTGGAAGCAATGTTTTAAAACTCCGACTCCGACTCAGACTCTGCCGAGGGTCGACTCCGACTTGGTATCGGCTCGGTCGACTCGATTTCAATGACTCAGTTGTTGTAAAAAATACATTAAATATAATATATATTATATATATATTATATATATTATATATATTATATATATATATTTTTTTTTATTTTTTTTTTTTTTTTATAAGAAACATAATTTTAAAGATTTTCATTCATGTTTCCAAACTCACAACATTAGAATATAGATAGAAGACAACATATGATCAAAGTAGGCTCATGAATATATCCATTATATCAAAATGTCACCCAGTGCACTGTCCAAATACATACATGATGATGATATAGAGATCAAACAAAAACACATAACCAAGGAGTATTAGAATAATACTATTTTAGTTTAATGCTCATTCTTTTAGCTGTTGCTAATTTTCTTCCTTTAGCAGTTTCTTAGATGAAACTAATTCTTTACATAGAAACTTGATGTTTCTATCTTTGTAAATATCTCTGTATTATTATTGAGTATTGTTGCTCAATCAATCAATGAATTCATTTGGAAATCCATATGCGTGTTTCGCACTGTTTTAAGGAGGCTAGAAATGGCATTATCCTCCAAAATAGATTGTAATTCATCAAGGAACTAATACAAGGGTCCAAGAGTGTTCCTCACTCCAAGAAAGTCCCAAAGTGCATGTGTACATCTTCAAAAGGTGCATCCTCCACCATGATGTCATCTAGTAGAGACCCTATGTCACCCTTTTCAAGCATGTGAGTGACATGGCACCCCTAAGGGTAAGCATTGGCATCAAAGAGGGTTGTGCTACCTCCTAAGTCATCTCAATGATAACCATCCTCATCTGTGCTTTGGAAGAAGGCACCATCCACCAAAACAAGGTCAAGGCTAGCCAGGGGGCATCTTCAGTCCATTTGGGCATATCATCAAATAGTCCAACATCCAAGCTTTTAAGTTGTTTTAGCATTTGGAGGCTCATCAAGGGGTGTAGCATCACATGGAATCAACTCAAGGCTCGATGCTCATCTTTGGAGGGCCAAGGTTGGGGCCACAAAGTTAGGTTTGCATTAAGAAAGGGGTAAAGAACCTATTGGAAGGTTTTGAAGAAGAATGAAGTTATCCCTTGAGGAATCTCTACTACATATGTGATAACACCTAAACAAACCTCTCAAGATCAAGCGAGATAAACTTATTTAGGGACAAAAAACCATTAAAGTATCATAGTGAAAACTCTGGAGTCCCCCAAAAGCAAAAAAAAAAAAAAAAAAAAATCGTTGTTTTTTAGTTCACAGGCCGCTGTCATCCAACCCGGCCGAGTAGGTTCAAACTCGGCCGAGCCGTCCGAGTTGTTAGATAACTCGGCCGGCTCGGTAATAACCCGGCCGGCCGAACCGGTTCACTGGCCGAGTCAACCTGGTGAGGCCTTGATTCAGACCAACTTGGCCGAGTCAGTTCCGAGTTGGTCGAATCTTAAAACATTGGTTGGAAGCTTTCTTCTTGAACTTCTTACAGCAACACCAAACTCAACGCCAGTACTACTCAACACAACCAGGTCTTTGTTTGTAGCTTCATGAATCAAGAACGTCCATCTGCAATACTTTCATTCTTTGGTCTTATTCTTTCTTTCAAGGTATTCACTATAACTGTAATAATATGCCCTCCCTCTTAATCTAGAGGGATATACCCTTTCTTTCATCCAAGTTGCCTCTCAACTCTGGGAGATCAACAACTTCATTCTTATATCATTGGAGAAGCTTCAACCTTTCAAAGCTTCATTTCTTTAGGAACATCATTCTTTCTTATGGCAATCAGGTCATCTATTCATCTTTTATATCATTCTTACAACTTCCTTTATCCATCATGCTCATCATCATCTTTAATTATGAAATATATTTAACATCTTAAAGATTATGTACCTACAAATCTTCAACAACAAGTACAACCAAATACAAATATACAAAAGCATGAAGTCAACTATATTAAAATCGTGTCATTACAATGGAAGCATTAAGCTTTATCAGATGCCTAAACCTAGTTAGGTTCATAGTTAAAAAGGGTTACAACTTTTATATTCTGAACTTCAACAACTTGCTAGGGTTTTATTGTAAACCCTATATTTCATCATCGAGACTTAAGTCTTAGATATCAACAACTAAATCAAGTTAGCAATCCAATCATAACACTTTACATCTTCAATATTATGCCCAAGAATTTCATGTCAAATTCTACTAGGGTTTTGTCACAAACCCTAGATTTTTATCATAGATATCAACAATAAAGTTAGCATTCTAATATTACATATCTAGGGTTTCATTATTATTTCCTTATATCAATTTCTTACTCGGGTTTTATAGTGAACCCTTAAAAGGTTAGGGTTTCACCAAATTGAGCAAACAACAAGAGATAGTGTGATAAGGGTAGATTCAATCTAAAGATTAATCACCCAAACAAGAATCCATATGATTCAAAAGACCTAGACATAAAAGGGTTAGTAATATGGAGCAAATTAAAAAATGATCGCACCTTTTTATCTGAAGAGGACTAGTTACAAATTAAGTGGTCTTAGATATACCTTGAGCTACTTCTTTTAGAAACCTTGTAGTTTTCCTCTTAAAGGACTCCCTCTGAATTGGCTACTTATTCTTAAGAATATACCTACAAGCTTAGTTCTTCAAGAAAAATAGTTAAGCAACAAAGATAAAGCCATAAATAGAAAATTCAATAATACTTATCTTTTGTGAGAAGATGGAAGCACCTTTGAAGGGATTCCCTTTTACCATCAACATTCTTACTTTTATTTGTACCTGTAATATTTACTGACAAGTATCACAAAGCAAAATGTACAAGTACGAGATTTGAAACATACCCTAAATTAATTACAAGCCCTAGGAAACAAGAGCTAGGGATTTTAAGAGAACAAGTTAGGGTTAAGTTTTCCTCAAGGGTTTCTTAAATATCACCTAGGATTTACCATCCCTAGATGTTAATAATAAAAACCATAAACTTTAAATATATTACAACACTATAATGCTTTTAATGTTAGATATTTAAGGAATGAACAAACTATACATACTTCAAGATTGCATACCTTTATCATCCATGATTGGAGGATTGATGTTTTAGAGCTTGTTGCCTCTTCTTGCAAAAAGCTAGTGCAAGACAATAAGTTCTTCTTACTGCTTCCTTGATTCTTTTCAATGGTGTAAACTGTTTCCTTTCTTCAAGAATGAGATTTCAAGGCTTTTATATCACTATTCAGATTCTGACTTCCACAGCCCTGCGAGCTCTATTCCAGGCATCTCAACTTCTAAACTGTTGCTAGGTGACAAACTTTCCAAAGCAGCCCTAAAATAGTTCTTTGAAGGAGACATAATTTGTGCTACATGCCTTGTTCCAAAACTGATATATGCTTGATCAATGATAGAGTTTTCCTTAATAGGTCTAGATACTTGTAAATGAATATCTGGATCACAAATTGCAAGATTGAAGGACTGAAATTATGTCCTACTGAATTTAGACTTCAAAACTGTGATCCCTTTTGGTTGATTAGTATAACATTGTGGAGGCTCTGCTTATACATATACATGTGTACAGGATTGCAAGCTCTTTCATAAGTAACTTTTTCGGTGGCTGTAGCTTTATAATAGATTCTTCAAATAGACCTTTCAAAACTTATAAACAACTCGGCAAGTACTACCTTTAGTTACCCTCAAGTATGCACAGACTTTTGCAATTTTTGGAACCCTAAGGTGACACAGTGTTCAAACTTTAATGATGATTTCAGATCATAGAATCTATGCCCAAGACTGCGTACTTTCTTTTAAGGGACTCAGCCTTGAATTGGAAATCAATCTGGAGCCTCTAAATAAGAGTTGTTATATTCATGAAATCTCTTTGTCCTCCTTAATTCAAGTCTGCGACCTAGTCACTGGAATTAGGGCTTATCAATTTGCCCAAAATTTGTTCTACTTTCCTCTAGGAGCTTGGTCCTAGAGAACTAGCTTCTCTTCCTTGTCTTAAAGTCCTTTTGACCTTCTAACTGCCCTCATACTGTTGAGAAATCAATGCTAGTAGGATTAGGGTTAGTTTTCTCTTTCTTGATAATTACTTGTGAATTATGTTGGCTTTTATTTATTTATTTGTTATATTATCTTTCATCAAGCAATTAGCAATTATGTGTGCATGAAGATCACAAAAACACAAGACACAAGATGCAGGCACTCTGCCAGGGCAAAACCCCTATCTAGGGGAAAACCCATTAAAATTCTCTTCCTTCAATAGTTTTCCTTGAGACTCTTCAACCTAGACAAATACCTCCTCCACACCAAGCCAACCTCTCCTTCTTTGATCCAACCTTCAACCTAATAGCGATAGCACTTCTACCCGAACAACTTTGACTTGGAAACTTCCGACATCATTAGCAATTTCGACTTGGCAACTTCCGGCATCAGCAACAACTTTGTCTTGGCAGCTTCCAACATTTCCAACAACTTCGACTTTGACAAGGAGACTTCGATCCCCTAAACTAGCTCACACGAGAGAGAGAGAGAGAGAGAGAGAGAGAGAGAGAGATACCAAAACTTTGATTTTGTCCTTCCCTTCTTGACCAAACTCGCCCTCCTTTTAGCCTCCTTCTTCACCTTTGCACTTTTCCCAGTGTCTAGCTTCAGATATCGAACTATGTGAGAGAGAGTGAGATGCTCCAAATGAAGTCGAACTGCCTTGTATATATAGCCTTCCAAAGAGGTCGAATTGCCTTCTTGAGGCCGACTTGGTGTGGAGGTTACATTATTCATTTTTGACTCAAAAATAATTCTTTTTACATCGTTCAAAAGCCCAAGAAGGGTCTCATAAAATATACAATGACTCTAATGACTTTTTATTAATCCTAGGAGTCCATAATGGGGACTTTGACTAATAAAATGATGACCCATGCATGATACCCATGCTTCAATAAGTCATTGTAACAATAATAAAAATTCTTTTGACAAATACATTTTATGAAGATCGAACCTAGTTACATTTTTCAACACATATTGATGTCCTTAGTTGTGATACCATGTTGAGAAATCTAGGGCAATATGATTAGGTTTTCTTTTTAGCTTGGTTTCTCTTACTTTGACAAGTTCTTGTGAAGTTATATTACTTCTCTTTTGTTATTATTATGTTCAACATCAAGATAAATGCCAAACAAATGAAGATCACAAACATAAGAAAAGAACACAAGATGTAGGCACTCAACCAGGGCGAAACCCCTAAGGAGGGGAAAACCCAGTCAAACTCTTCCTTAGTAGAACCAAAATCAATTTGAGACCATCCTAAACCTTGACCTGGACCTCTCTCCATCCATCAAGTCAACCTTTCAGTTAGAATAGTCTTCTTCCAAAACAACTCTTCAAGAACAAGGGTTTCGATCCTTTTTGTCAGCCTTTATCTTCGGCTCCTGTAGTCATAAAACTTCGGGCTTGTAGTGTCTTGAACAAACTTCATTTTTCTTCCTTTATTCCTCTTTATAGGTAGCTCTCCCTTATTGTCTATACAAACTTCCTTTTTCAACAAAATTGCAGATCAAATGGTTCCTTCATCAAGGTTGAATGCTTCTTTATATATATAGACTTCACAAGGTGGACGTGTCCCTTCTCGAGGCCGGGTAGACAACTGCTTGAGGCCGACTTTAAGTGCTTGAGGCCTACTTGTGTTTGAGGTCGACTTGTTGCGATGATTTTGGACACTATCCCACTAAGTGTCCTAATCAGAAGGAGTTCAGGAAGGATCATTTAGCTACATCAATGGAGGTAGATACATTTTCTGGCCAATTCGAGAAAGATTTCTCATTGATTTCTTGCATGGCAAGCTCAACAGATAACAATAAATGGTATATTTATTATTGATTTAGGAGCATCCTTCCACATGACCAGGAACAAGAAGACTTTTAGCCACCTGAAGGAAGAAGGTCATGCAGTTTCAGATTGAGCTAGGAGATGATGGCATATATGCAGCTAGAGGAGTTGACACTGTCAATTTTAAGAGGGATTCGGGTAATCCTCTTCATCTTAGAGATGTCCTTTTATGTTCCAGTATTAAAGCAAAATCTTGTTTCGATAGCTACCCTTGAGGACAATGGTTATGATGTCATCTTCAGTAGAAGCAAGGTTTACCTCCAACACTTAGCTTTTGGATGTAAGAAGTAGATAGGTGTGAGGATGAAGTATCTCTACAAGTTGCAAGTAGAGGCAGGTACAGTCTTGAGCAGTAAGGTAGGAAGTTCTAAGAATAGAGAAGTGATGGTTGAGCGAGAGTAGGATAGAGCTCTCAAGATGGAGCCTCAACCAGTGTCTCAGTTTGAGTCTAAGCTAGTTGGCAGTTGGGCTGACCAACAGGATGATGAGGAGCAGAACCCAGGGCGGGTGGAGGTTGCCACTCAGTCAGTGTCTCTCAATATAGGGAGACTTTGAGCCAAGTGCTCAGAAGATTTGTTTAAGGGAGATCAGGAGAGAGGTGGATCTTCTCGTATCACCTTTAGCTAGAGTAAGCAACCACAAAGGTACATAGGGTACATGGCACTTATGGTTGAAGTGATGGACTTGTAGAGCATGGTTGGAAAGAATAGGTCGTCAAATCAGATTTCGTAGAAGAAAGTAGGTAAGTACTCTAGTTCAGAGGGAGTCGCTGCAGCAACAAAGAACATGGTAGTGTTGGAGACAGATCTAAGTGGACGAGGTTCTTCCAGAAGCACCTTCCTCACCAAGAGAGAGTGTTGAAAATAGTAGCGAGAGAAGGTCCTTCTTGACTTGTGCCTTAGTCAAGAAAGACCACGAGGTGTCTTCCTTTTGTCAAGAATGAGTTCATGTAGATTGTTGGATACTTAATCCGCTAAGGGTTATAGTGTGGAAGTTGAATAGTCAAAGGGAGTCCAAGAGATCTTGGGATATGAATCCAAGAGTCATAATAATGTACTATAACTGTAAATCTTTGAGATGAATAAATGTATTCACGGAATCACACATATCATTCAATTTTGGTTGCATTGTCCAACAGTGGTATCAGAGCAAATTTTGCTCAGATACTCGTCAGATCTGCTTCTCTAAATTGGTTAGATATGCCACTCTGAGCAATCCTGAAACTCTTGGACACTCCTGTGCTTGCTCTGACATTTCCTCAACCCTATTCTTGCCACTTCTCTGCCTGGCACCATTTCCTCTGCTCTTCAATAACCTGTGACCAAGAAGAAGAAGAATGACATACTATCTACCCACTCCATTTGTGACCGTTTCATCCACTTGTGCCTCAATCCTGTTGCTGTTGCAGTAATTCAAAACGTTTGAATCAGTCTCTGTGCATTGTTCTGGGTAAGCTACATCCTCTGTCCCTTGATATTCTCGCTGGTTCTTATGTGTTGGAATGTATGTACAATGGTCGAATCTCTGCAAGTCGTGATTGTGCTTTCAATAGTGTGTGCACTCCTACAAGAGGAGATATATACCATATATACAATGCGTTGATGAATTTCCTGTAACCTGATGATGAATCTCTGCGTTCAAGACTCCTCTTCGTGGCATATATATTATATTTGGTGTCAATGGTCGTGAACTGTGGCATATTTTGTTGTGTGTAACCCCTGCAAATCCTCTACATTGTTTAAGTTATGTTCTCTGCAAGTCGTGCATATGGATGGTTGTAAATGCTATTCTTTGAAGGGCTGCGTTACTCCTTTGCGCGTTGAATTGAAGGCAATATGGTATGCTGCATTCTTTTATATAGAGCATATGTTTTGAAGACCATGGTACCCTCTATTGCCCATCGCGATGGCCATAAAGTTTGAGGATGATCCCAATATGAAATCTATACCTGTTTGGGCCACCTAAGAAGCAACACGATTCAAATGTGACGACAACAGAAATAGAAACCAGAAGGGAAATGTGTGGGTATGTACTTCTTTGCTCATTGGCACCCTCAATGTTGGCATTTCAACTTTCTTTTATACAAAATATATACAGAGTCATTGGAGTCATTTCCCATTGGTTCCACCATTGATACTATGCAAACAAACCTGAGATTCCTTAAATGTACCCACGAGACGTCTACTACGATGTTTGCAAGAATCGAATCCAGGGTTATTTGCGGATGTAACTAGTTTTTTTGCCAGTTTGGGCTTGATATATTTTGCGGAAATGGTCTTCTTAGCCCAGGCCATCTCAGTGGGCTTCAACCTCTTCATGGCAAGTGGCTTCCTTGAATAAGGAGGAGGCGGTTTACTGGCGGCCTTGATGGCATTCACTTTGTGACAAACATTGAACAACTAGGGCACATCCATTCTGCTGGATGCGTGTAATTATGGCCTCTAATCGTGTTACTGTTATGGAATTGACCTAGTAATGTATCTTTTGGAGGATCTAAGATAATTGAGGTAAATTATAGTATTTGTCAAGAGTGGGTTCATTTTAGATGACGTGACTTGTTCTATTGATATGGCCCAATGAACAACAAAATGCCTATGGAGTGCCATGCCACCATCGCAAAGTCCAGGTCAACTATACATCTGAGCCTCCTAGCTCAAGGTGATATGGGAGTCGTAATCCTCGGTCCTGGAAACCAATATGTAACAACTACAAAGATGATTTTGCAGAAGAGTGAAGCAGTAATATCCATCAACGGTTTTTGTAATTGTTGATAAAATTTGTTGGCTTTGGGCATTCTTCTTTCAGTTTTTAGAAGCACTGTACTTCTTGTGTATTCAAATTAAAACAATGGTAACTTGCAAATGGTGTTTTTTTTGTAAGTTTAATAGTAAAATTGTTTTGTAGAAACCAACACCCTTCTTGAGTTCAGTGCATGAAGGATCACTGTGTTTTTGATCTTCATCCATGAGAACATTTTATAAACATATTCATCCTCTCATTTTTGTATGGGGTAAGAGGGGATTGACACTGAGGCTTTTTGTGTTTTGAAGCCCTATCAATCAAACATTTACGAGTGAGGCTAAGTTACAGTGATATCATCTTCTCACCTTGTATCTGATAGGGGGGAATTGATCATCAACTATAAGTTTCGAAGAGCCTAAGCCACAGCCAAAGCAACACAAAAAGCAGAGTCCATGTACCCGAATCAAAGTTGCAGCCAGAATCCAAGTTATGAGCGTGATGCAATTTACGATCATCTTTAAATCGGAATTGGGAGCACTTCCTCTAGCAGAAGACTAACAACTTCTTACCAGATTTGGAATTGTTTCGGGAACTGCACTAAGCGTTCCAAAGTTGTTGGTTAGCCTTAAACCACCGCAGGTTGAGACCTCCCTTTTCAGGTTGAGGTTCTCCCTTTTTTCAGCAGGTTGAAGATCTCCCTTTTCCAGGTTGATGGTCTCCCTCTTCAAAGCATTAAGGAGCACTTCCTCTAGCAGAAGACTTCAACTTCTTGCCAATTTTGGAAGAGTTTCGAGAATTGCACTAAGCGTTCCAGGTTGAGACTCAAATGGTCTCCCTTTTCACAAAAATTGGAAGCACTTCCTCTAGCAGAAGACTTCAGCGTCTAGCCAGACTTGGAAGAGTTCCAGGAATTGCACTAAGTGTTCCAGTGTTGTTGGTCATCCTTAAACCACCGCCAGTTGAGACCTCGAGTTCTCCCACATTATACCTTTTTCAGAAAGCACATTCAGCCATTGGTTGAGACTATTGTATTACAACTCTCTTCTTGGACTTGTATATATCCCTTCGGATTAAGGGGGAGAATGTTGGACACCTAATCCGCTAAGGGTTATGGTGTGGAAGTTGAACAGTCAAAGGGAGTCCAAGAGACCTTGGAATATGAATCCAAGAGTCATAACAATGTATTATAAATGTATATCTTTGAGATTAATAAATGTATTCACACTTATCATTCAATTCTGGTTGCATTGTCCAACAAAGAGGAACAAGTTAGCAGATTCATGGATGGAGTTGGAGGGTCAGTTAACATTGGGTCAATCACAACTGCAGTTCCAAATTTGTAATTTTCTAATTATAATTTTTTCCAATTATAGCATGATTGAATAGAATAAAGGGAGGACGAAGGCACATCCTTGATTCATTATTGTCTTGCACAAGTTTGTGTGCGCCAAGTTCCTTGTTGTGAGTGCACATTAGAGAAGTTGGTGTGCATTATTGTAGAGAGCTTCCTTGCTGCAGTTTTTGCGCTAGGAAATAGGAGTCTAGTCCTTAGTAATAGGGAGCCTCTTGCGTTAGGAAATATGCAGCCTATGTGCAAAGAAATCAGGCCTATCTCAACGCAAGGAAGCGATGAGTAGAGTCTGATAATTTGCAGGGTGTGTCCAACTAGTATAGAGAGGACAAGTGTGTTATCTGGATCATTGTTTGCCTTGTAAGAAATCAGACTGCTCAGTCTCTATCAATAAAGAATACTACAACAAAGAAGAGGGTTTTCCTAGTTGGGTTCCCTAGAAAATTATTGTGTCTCTTTTGTAATTTTGTCTTTATCTCTGTGTTTAATTCCGTTGGTTCTATTGTTGAGAAATTTTGTGTCTTGGTGAAAAGAAAAGTAGTTTCAGATAGTTCATGCAAGCAACAAGAAAAATTTCAAGGAAATTCAACATGACCTCCTTCAATAGAACTCGACTTTTCCTAGGGCACTCTTAGCACAAGAGATGTCACATCCCTCTTGCACATAATGTGAAAAACCTCATCTTAGGCTTGTGAAAATTCCAATATGGATTCTTATTGTAGCAACTGGTATTATTTCTCCTAACTGATAAATTAATTATTTAGTTTATTGCTACAACAACATTGAAATAAACACACATCAACCTTCACAAATAACATTACGGAAAATAAATAGCGTTGGAAACTGAGAAATGCTAGCACACACACATAAAATATGAGACAATTATTTTTGGATAAATGTCCCTAGAAAAACCCAACTTGGGAAAACCGGTGCAGCAGTGAGGGTTTTTATTATTATGCAGTAGTGAAAATCTGAGTACAATTTGGATGCCTGAAACTGGCAATCCACAACAAGAAAATCTGGGCAAAATTATTGAAGGGAATTACCCTTCCTCCACAAGCAATCCCGACACAACCTACCTACAGAGAACTAGACCTCTGCATCAGCCTCTGCGCTGCACTGCGCAATCTCTATGACGTCAAGCCTCTGACTGGTCTCTGATGAAGTCATTCTGCCTTCTGTTGTTGAGGAAATCGTCTCTCCGGCCCTCTAGAACCTTTACCCAACCACTGGAACTGAGAACAAATTTTCTCCTAACAAATTGAACTGCCCTCTCTGAAGCAATTATGCAGTCCTCTGCGCTACCTCCCTGGGAAAACTCGGCCCTCACTCACTGCTTTGATCTCTGGCTCTCTCCGACAACTGACTGCTGCTACTCAGGAAATCGATCTGCCAAGGAAATCGAACTGCTCAAGTGTCTTCTCCATCAACACATCGATCTCTTCTTATAATCTACTTTTGGAGCACCGACGACCAAGATTAAAACTTAATCAATGACTAGGATCATATTTGGATCGCTCTGTGTGAGTTTCTAGATGCTTCTCACCTTATCCCATTTAATATTGGTTAATTAACCATATTCCCTAAGTTTAGACTTAGGAAATATTTAAAAATCGGTTAATAATCTAATTGAGACACTTCTAGGTGGAAGTTCCAGAAATGATTTTTGGGTTTTGGAGATCTCATGTATTCTGGCCTCTCCACCAAATTTCATGGCTAGAGCACATCTGATGCTACAAAACTAACACTCCCTCTTAGCGAGGAATATGTTCTAGTGCTGCACACCTTGCCACAACACGGGGAATATGTTCTAGTGCTGCACACCTTGCCACAACACTTTATATCTGTATCATCTTTGTTACCCTGCTGATATCTGGCTGCTGCTGCCCACCAACTACTACGCAACTCTGATGCTGCGTTTGTGCTGCTGCTGATATTGCCATACTGCTACCAACACTGCATCTGCACTACAACTCCCTCTCATCTATTGCTGCTACAACTGCAACCTCTGCGACTGAAAAGCATCCAAAATACTAATTCAACTGTGTTCAGTATGATGCATCTATCTCCCGAATCCTGACGAATATGTTCTAATGCTGCACACCCTGCCACAACACTCTATCTCTGTATCATTTCTGTTACCCTACTGATGTTTGGCTGCCGCTGTCCACCAACTACTGCGCAACTCTGATGCTGCGTCTGTGCTGCTGCTGACACTGCCATATTGCTACCAACACTGCAACTCCCTCTCATCTGTTGCTGCTACAACTGCAACATCTGCAACTGAAAAGCATCCAAAATACTAATTCAACTGTGTTCAGTATGATGCATCTGTCTCCTGAATCTTGACTGCTCCCAACATCTGAACTATCACTGAAGAATCTGCGTTGTTGCTGACTCTGCACTATGCCATTTGCACTGCTGCCAACTCTGCACTGCGCTCCCAGCATCTGACTGCTACTAGTCTCTGCAACTGTCACTCAGTCTCTGACTGCATCAACTGCCACTGATCTGTCCTGCTACTGAATACTGTGGGACCTCGTAGCTAGGTAATGATCCATGAGGTGGACTCCTCAAGGACCCTGCTAATCTCTGTAGTTCTCTGGGACTACAGTTCCAAATCTCCCCACCTCACTCTTGGAGGTATATTTGCGTACATCGCAAAGTCTTCCTCCAACCTGGAGGACAGCCTGTCGATCTCTGCTGAAGCTGCTTGCTGGTCCTGCTTCTCCTCCTTGTCCTTCTTCCTAAGAGGACACTGGGTACTATAGTGACCAAGATCACCACACCTGAAGCATTTGACCTTTGACAGGTCCTTCTTCTTCTTTCTCTACTCCCCCCTGTCCCTGACTGGGACCCTTTGATACAAGGGCCAAATTCTCCTCCTCCTTCACCACCTTTGATTTGCTGCTGCTACTACCAACACTGATGGAGCTCTTTAATAGAGCTCGTCTCAACAACTCCTACTGCAAATCGGCCCACATCCTATCCTACTCTGGTAGCCTATTTATGCCCACTATGCTTTGGACAAAGACCTGCCAATCTTTTGAGACACTGTTGAGTGTCAATCGCACTAGCTCCGTGGGTTGAGGTGCTGCCCCAATAGCTGACAGTTGGTCTCGGACCTCCTAAATCCTGGTAAGGAAGGGATCTATGCCTTCCCCCTTCTGCATCCAGATGCATCTCAGCTTCTCCTGAAGAAACATCTTTTGTTGCTCAGAAGTTCCCTGGTATAATGTGGAGAGAGCATCCCACATCTGTTTGGCAGTATCTTTGCTAGCTATATGTGAGACTATATGATCCTTGACTCCATCCAGGATCAACCGCTTCACCCGCGCCATCTCCTTCTTGTATTCTTTTTGTTGATCTGCATCCTGGGGAACTGCCACTACATTATCAATGTAGGATTTTAGGCCATATTCATCTAGAAGGAAGGACATCCTAGCCTTCCAAATGACATAGTTGGAAGCTCCATCCAACCTATCCTGATCTCTGAGCTCTGAAGTGGCCATCTCTGAAAATGTCGAAAACTCCCTCTTTCCCTGTGCTCGTTTGCTGCTTTACTACTCGCACTCCCCTCTGGAATGTGTGACCCGCACGCTGCTACTGCCAATCTACAACTGGAAATTCGAACTTCCGAGACTCTAAGTTCCCTGAGGGAAAAATTTCCCTCTTCTGCGTGTGCTTTTCTCTCTTCCACCCGACGTTGGTTTTGCTCTAGCGAATTGCTGCAAAACCCTCTGCGTCAGCCAGAAATCTGCCCAACGAAAAAACTGAGCAGCTCCCTTTGCCTCTAGAATCACTTGATTTAGAAAAATCGAATTTTTCGGCCTCTTTGGTATAAAAAATCGTACTTCCCCAAGTAACTCAGCCTGCCTGGCAAAGGACTGCGCTGCTCTTGGGAATTTTGGCCTGCTACTCTTACTGAACAATGAAATTCCTTCTTTCGCCACTGAGCTCCTGGCTGATCAACTGCGCCCTGATACCATGTGAAAATTCCAATATGGAATCCTATTGCAACATTTGGTATTATTTCTCTTAACTGATAAACTAATTATTCAGATTATTGCTACGACAACCAATGTTGTTAAAAGCGCGAGCGGGATTAAATCGGCGCGGGGAACGAATCGGAAAAATCGGGAAAAAAGCGGAAAAAAGCGGGAAAAAATCGTTTGGTACAAAAATATTCATTTTTTTTTCAATTTTTCATTATAAATCGCGCTGCCCCGCCAGCCTAAGCTTTTTTCCCAAAAAAGCGGCCAAATTTTTTTATCCCGCTTTTTTCTTATAAAAAGCGCGATTAAATCGGGCTAGGGAAAAACTCGCGATTTTTTGAAAAAAGCGCGATTTAATCGCGCTTTTAACAACACTGACGACAACATCGGAATAAACACACTGCAACCTTCACAAATAAAATGCGGAAAATAAATAGCGTTGGAAACTGAGAAATGCTAGTACACATAAACTATGAGACAATTATTTTTGGGCAAATGTCCCCAGAAAAACCCAACTTGGGAAAACCGGTGCAACAATGAGGGTTTTTATTATTATGTAGCAGTGAAAATCTGAGTACAATCTAGATGCCTGAAACTGGCAATCCACAGTGAGAAAATCTGGGAAAAATTATTGAAGGGAATTACCCTTCCTCCACAAGCGATCCCGACACAACCTGCCTATAGAGAACTCAGCCTCCTGAAGCCTCTGTGTTAGCCTTTGCACTGCACTGCGCAGTCTCTATGACGTCAAGCCTTTGATTGATCTCTGATGAAGTCATTCTGCCTTTTACTGCTGAGGAAATCATCTCTCCGGTCCTTTGGAACCTCTAACCGACCACTGGGATTGAGAACGAATTTTCTCCTCAACAAATCGAACTGCCCTCTCTGAAGCAACTACGCAGTCCTCTATGCTGCCTCACTAGGAAAACTCGGCCCTCTTGCTGCTGCCTCTCTGGATTTGGAAAAACTTCCTCCAGATCTCTGTCCCTGCCCCTCACTCACTGCGTCGATCTCTGTCTCTCTCCAGAAACTAACTGCTGCTACTCAGGAAATCGATCTGCCAAGGAAATCGAACTACTCAGGTGTCTTCTCCATCACCACATCGATCTCTTCTTATAATCCATTGTTGGAGCACCAACGACCAAGATTAAAACTTAATCAATGGCTAAGATCATCTCTGGATCGATCCGTGTGAGTTTCTAGATGATTCTCACCTTATCTCAATTAATACTGATTAATTAACCATATTCCCTAAGTTTAGACTTAGGAAATATTTAAAAATCGATTAATAATCTAATTAAGACACTTTTAGACAAAATTTCCAGAAACGATTTTTGGGATTCAGAGATCTCATGTATTCTCACCTCTCCACCAAATTTCGTGGCTATAACACATCCGATGCTACAAAAACTAACAAGGCCACCTCTATTTATCCTTTTCCTTAGGTCACTTAGGAAACCTCTAGATCTAGGGTTTTAGCCTCTTGACCCTTAGAATAAATCATTATTTTTCTTTTGGTCCTAGGACCTAAACCCATGTCTTGGGTCCAAAACCCCACTTTTAGGTAAATCACCCAACAAACTCCTTTTTGGTGGGTTGTCCCCTCTCGGAAATACCTTCCAAGCCACCCACAATCTAACAAATTGGATGTTGTTGGTGTGTTTGGTGATCCTGGCTCAACCTTTGGAGCTTCCTGCTCCTCATCCTCTGTCATTGGAATGGGGTCATGCGACTTCCTAAGGATGTAATGTCTTCTTCAAACTTTACATCCTTGCCTACCACTATCTTCCTCAAATCATAATATAGACCATGTAGGCCTTTAAAGTCTCACTGTAACCCACAAATAAACCCTTCTCGTTGTAGGGCTTCAACTTGGTCTTGTTTTATATAGGTACATGGATATAAACTAGACAACCAAAGATGCAAAATTGGCTGACCTCTAGCTTTGCACTAGTAAATGTTTCTTTCGGTGTCTTGTCCTCCTAGATCTTGTGAGAACTCCTATTCTAGATATAGATTGCTGTGTTGCATGCTTTTTCCCAAAGAAACATTGGCAAGTCCTAGTCATGAATCATGGCCTTAGCAACCCTTATGACGGATTGATTCTTTCACTTTGTAACCCCATTCTGTTGTGGGTTGTATGGAACTGTGATCTTGCTCTTGATTCCTACCTCCTTGTAGAAATCCTTGGTGTCATTGAAGGTATACTCACCCCCATTGTCTGATCTCAAAACCTTGATCTTCTTCCTTGTCTAGTTCTCAACAAGAGCTTTGAACTTCTAAAGCCTGCTAAAGATTTCATCCTTTCTCTTTACGAAGTAGATCCATGTCTTGCGAGAGAAGTCATCAATGAAGAAAACATAGTATGTGCTCCCCGTTATTAATGCTACTGACATTGGTCCACATACATTTGAATGTACTAGGAATCCCCTTATATCTATGCTCATTGCTAGGGAAAACAACCTTGGCATGCTTGCCAAGCGCACGCCCTTTGCATACTCCTTGCTACTCAATGCTAAACTATGGAAGAATTTTGACTATCTCCCTCAGAATAGGCAACACTTTGAAGTGTGTGTGCCCCATCCTCTTGTGACATAGCTCGCACAAGTTGTCTGTGTTATGAACTAGGGCTCAAATAGGGTCACCCTGTAACCTATACAAGTTGCCTTCCCTAACCCCTCTCTTGTATGTTGCTTCTAGGTTAGATTCCTTTGGCCTGAGAAGGACCTATTGGTTCTTCAACTCTAACTACATGACAATCACCCTCCTATTGAAAGCAATTTTTTCTTGAGATGTAGAACAAATAAGGCATCATCAATGTCTAAAGAATTGCCTGACTAGAACTAGAAGGGAATGGTACAAACTCCTGTTACAGGTAACTTGGCATTATCACCGAGTTCAACCTGGACTCTCGAGTCTTGCTTTGTTAAACTTGAAAATAATCCTCGTGTTGATGTCATGTGCCTAGATGCTCCATTGTCCGCATGCCAAGCATTCTTTGGAATAATACTGGTACAGAGGCAAGATATCATTGAGAATTATTTTTCAAACTTCACAACAAACTCATCCATTTTAGTTTCTCAAAGGCTTCTACTTGCTTCTACTATTTCTTTCCCTTGCGCTTTTCCTCCAGACGCTATGATGCATAATGGCTGAATATGAAAAATGAAGCATCAGATTTTACACAAGTACTTCTTCCCTGGTTGTGAGGATGACTCCTCACTCCTTCCCTTATCCTTGTTGTGTCCTTTACCTCTGCCCTTCTTGGCCTGCCCAATTAGGGTTAGTTTGTTGTTACCACCCTTCTTGCTGGGCTTGGACTCCATTTGAGTTTCCTTCTGGATATAGTCATCCCACAATCTCTCGAAGTTAGAAAGGTTCTCCTACGCACAAATATATTTGGAAAATGGTTCCCATGAAGTTAGGAATCCATTTAGTGCCATGTTTACCAATTCTGTATCTATAGCTCTCATCAACTACTACAAGTTGATCACGGACCTGCTTGATTTTCATCAGGTAACTAGTAATGGTGTCTAATATGGTCATCTCTACATGTTTGAGTTTGTTCTGCAATATCATCTTCTTGTTAATGTTCTTGCTTTGGTAGAGCCTAGCCAAGGCATTGAACATATCCTTCATTGTTATCTTCTCAGATATGTGAGGAATTAGGTGATCCTTCACAACATCCAAGATCATTGGCTTGGCCTTCACTTCTTTTTTCTTATCTTCTACCAATTGTTGCGGATCTATTGGTAGAGGCACAACATCCTTGACAACATCCCAAAGATCATTCACTTCCAATGGCAATGTCACCAAGTTGGAGGCATCATCCAATATGTCCTCAATTCAAAGGCTCGTTGATGCCATCTCTGAGATCTGTTGCACAAACTCCCAAATATGAAAATAAAACAAAAAAGAAATGCCTTGCAAGAGTGCTTAGATCTTCAATAAAAAGTAATGAAACTCTCCAAGTGATGGTCCTTGGTTCCGGCAATTGGTCTACTGCTGTAAACCCTCGAAGGATCTCAATTAGAGATCTTGCTCCCATGTAAATTTTTTAGGCTGTAGATGACTGCTGTCCTATGCTTCTCTGCTTCAATGAATCAGATCTGTACTTATTCATTCAAAGAAATAAATATTTCTGAACATGCGACAATCACACGTATAGCTAAAAATGAACAACAGAAGCATAAACATGACACGAATAATTACATCCTCCAATCAGCATTTTGTTTAAATATTCCAAGCTTATAGGGTAACCTCCACAAGCTGTCAAACTAACAGCTGTATTATATACAAAAAAATCAGATCTGCACTTACTGAGATGAATCTGCCTGCTGACAAATTACAATTGAGAATTTGCCTGCTTGGCTTGCTTCTCGACCTTGGCTCCCCTTTTGTGCTTTGAATCTGCTCAACTGATCTCTCTTGATTTCTTGAGTTTTCTTGGTGTACAAAAATGTGTATATCAACTTCTCTCTTCTTTTCGTATTTATGCTTTAAGAAAGATAACTAATCTCCTCAATCCTAGCAACTAATTTTCCAAATCTTAGCAACTAATATCTCACGTCTTACCAACTGATCTTCTTAATCCTAGCAACCACCTTATCTCAATAATGAGGTGTATGACTAAGATTAGAACAAATTTAACTCACTAATATTCTAGAATCTCTAGAATATTTTATTTAGATTTCTAAGACTAGACGAATAAAGGAAATTTGACTTTCACTTGCATTTATTTAAGTGAAATTACAAAATAATTTTATTTCCCACTTTTATTGTGAGGTACTAGAAGTTGTTTCTGTTAGTTTTTGTAGCTCGAGAGGTACTTCGCATTGGCAGTGCCTAGCATGCAGAAGTGATTGAGCATATTTCACTCTCTAGGCACTTTATAAGTGTACCTTTTTAATTAATGACTAGAAAGTGAGTGTGACTTTATAAAGTTGGGTCATGTTTACCACTCAAGTGTCAACTACCCTATAGCAGAGTGCAGTTCAGAGCAGTCTAAGTTTTCAGAATACATCATCATTGTTGCAACTTCCAGTCTTCAGTTGTAATCCAAATTCTACAACCCTGTGGGCCATTATGTAAAAATGATTTTAGTATGTTTATGAAGCCATGTAACTCACCTAGGTAAGCTTAAGATTTTTTGTTAAAGAGTTTCACTCTAGGGAGTTTTTTTCCCTCAATCAATTATTTGTCTTTTTCAATTGCAAATAATTGGTTGAGTTTTTCTCCCAAGCATGCCCCAAAGCTAGGGTGGAGCTCGATGGTGAAGTCTTAGGTGAGTCGTAGTGTATAGAGTCTATGTAAACTATCATACTAGATCAGGTCTAAAATTTTGCAGAATTTGGTTGTCTGGAAGTAATGTTTTTTTAATTGCCAAAATTCCTCTTGTAAACATGACTTTTATGTAATATTCAATGTAAAAGGTGTTGTCTATAGAAGTTATAGGGGCTATGAGTATTCAAAATTACACCTCAACTCCTAAACTTTCTATCTAGACACACTTTGAAGGTAAAAAGATATGTTTGAACTTTGAACCCTTTAGAGTCATTATTTTTATTTCCCAACAAAAATTGCAAAATAATTAGCTGGAAAATGGTCAAAAAATTAAAAGGAAAGAAAATAAATTTCTCTCCAAGTGGAAAAATAAATTAAAAATGAAAGTGGACTTTCCCAAATAGGAATCAAGTTAAAAGATGAGAAAGGTCTGATTTCCAAGGTAGAAAAAATCCAACAAGAAAGTTAGGCCAAGAAAGAATAATTTCTCAAGAAAATCGAATTTGTGGGACCAAGGAAGTTATTTGAAGGAGAAAATTTTGTGTGGTGATTTGGAGTAGCATCGGATGTGCTCTAGCCATGAAATTTGGTGCAGAGGCTAAGGTACATGAGATCTCCAATACCCAAAAAGGGTTTGGGTAGATTCTAAACAGTTTGGGAGATATTAAAATAATTAATATTTTTAATGGAGTCCCTAAGTCTAAACTTAGGTAAATTAAAATATTAATGTGAATTAATCTAAAACTGTGTTAGAATGGTCCAAAAGTCATGGATCAAGCTAGATCTAATCTTAGCCGTTGATTAGGGACTTAATCTTGGCCGTTGATTTGTCAATGAGAAAAGTATAAGAGGAGGCTTGAGGGTCACTTGGAGAACACACCAAGAGATCAAGGTTTCGACTTTCTGGGGCTGGGCTTGCTGAGAAAGTTGAGAGAGTGATCTGGAGTTGCAGCTGAGGGGTAGTGAATACAGAAGCAGAGAGACAGAGATAGTGCTGGGAGGATTAGCGTAGCAGCCGAAAACGCTGACGCATAGGGTAGAAGCCGGAACTGTCGGGAACAACCGGAACTACCGGGAACGCTGACGCATAGGGTAGAAGTCGGAATAGTCGGAATAGCCGAGAAAGCTGATGCAGAGGGCAGAAGCTGGAACTGCCGGGAACAACGGGAATTGCTGGAAACTGCTGGGAAAGATGACGCAGAGGGCAGAAGCCGGAATTGCCGGGAATAGCCGGAACTATCGTGAACGCTGACGCAGAGGGCATAAGAGGTTGACGCTGGGGTTTTTCGTGGGGCAGATTGGAGCTGAGGAGTTGCCGGAGTGTTTATTTGGGGTTTCGGCCGGAGCATCTGTCTCCGAAGGAAAGGTACTATTGCTGAGATTTTTCTCTGTTGGGTGAGCCGGATTTGGCACCCAGATTGTATTCTGAAACTGCTTAATAAATCAAACCCTCAGATAGCTGCACCGATTTTCCCACATTGGGTTTTTTTGGGGACATTAGTCCAAAAATAACGGTGTCATTTGTGTGCTTGTTTCTGTTTCTTTCAGTTGATGATCTGTAATGTGTTGAGTATATACTTGTATTTATTTCCAGTATTTACATGGTAAATAACTTGTAAATAAATAGAACAAGTAGATAAGAATAAATCAGAAAGTACATGAAGGATTTCTAACGGGTTAGACTTGGAAATTCCAACATGGTATCAGAGCGTGGTTGCAGATCACAGAAGAACTGAGGACATCATCCGAGCAGAGCAGCAGTAGTAGAAATCAGTTGTCCCGAGTGATAGAATTGATCCTTGCAGAAGGCGACAGAGGAAGGAGTGATGCAAAGGGCCTGCGTCATCATTCTGGGCTAGAGAAAGACAACGTAGAGGCTAAGGGAGGCAGAATCAGGCTTACGTAGAGCCATGCAGAGGCCAGGAGGGTTGACGCAGTTGGCTGGGGGAGCTGATTTGCCGATGCTGGGATTGCGCAGAGCCAAGTGGCTCAATCCTTCAGTTGCTGGGGTATAGGAGGCTGTGGCTAAGTTGCAGAGTGAAGTTGGTGGGGTACTGTAGTCAGAATAGTACCTAAACAGGGCAAGACCAAGGGGAGGGAGTTGCTACCGAGGCAGATTTCTAGCCAAGGAATCCAGATCAGTGGTGCAGTTGCACATACAATCGAAGAGGGGCAACTTGACGGTTGGCAGAAGGATTTCCAGGAGGGAAATCGAGACTCAGAGGGAGTCCAGAATAGAACTTCCAGACGGGAAGTAGAGAGACTCGGAGGAGTCGAATAGAGAATTTCTAGATGGGAAGTAGAGAGACTCAGCAGGAGTCGAACCAAGAACTTCCAGGCGGGAAGTAGAGAGACTCGAAGGAGTTGACAAAGAAGGAAGTGGAGACAGACGATGACTATGCCATGAGTGC
The DNA here is from genome assembly GCA_000404065.3 of Pinus taeda. Classification (NCBI taxonomy): domain Eukaryota; kingdom Viridiplantae; phylum Streptophyta; class Pinopsida; order Pinales; family Pinaceae; genus Pinus; species Pinus taeda. The sequence goes on along the minus strand of APFE031055936.1, from coordinate 201,308 downwards.
ACACACACCACTTGAGCGAAAGTGGGGAGAAGGACTATAGAAGATGAGGGGCAGGATTCTCGAGGTACCCAACCTCTTGGATTATATTTGGCTACGGGAGCCCCGAAGAGTAGTAGGACTGGCGGGTGTCGGTAGAGACGGATGAGGATGGAGCGGCAGAGAGAGCTACAGTGCAGGATTCCCAAGACATCGCGAGGTTAGCGGGCTGCAACAGCACGAGAGGCACGAGAGTGTTGCACCAGTGCAAGATGGCACAGAGAGGTGTGCAACGGTGATAGATGCAGGGAGTTGTTTGTTATAGATCTGATATGAAAATATATGATAATAGAAATAAACCCAAGAAATAACAAGATAGAAATAGATAGGAAGGTTTTTAATTGATCAAAACCCTTAAGGTAGGGCAACATTGTACAATCACCCCTTAAGGAGAACACTCCACAAGCCATATACTTGTCAATACAATAATCCTTCATCTCTCAATGGGCAGTCTCTAGCCTCTATATAGGCCTCATACATACAATACAATGGGTCATTACCATGATTCCCTCAATACCATCTATCTAATACAATGAACTTATTACATTATTGCTAACTACTTGTGGTCCCTTACATGATACGGGTTAACCACTTTATTTATTACTATGGCCCATCCCATTATTACATTATTCCCTTAGGTACCTCCCTCTGTACCCCATACTATCCGCCCCAGGTATACTACATTCCACCTCCCTTAAACATGTTTCGTCCCATAAACATAAGAACAACACAAATAATAAGATCTACTCAAAAGAGTAGTCCACTGGTACCATGCACGTGCATTTAGCCATCCAAGAGAAAGGTGAGCCCTTGATCTAGCTGGTGCCTCGCTCGCTTGAGATGGAAGTTGATCCTGGCGGCTCTTCTGTGTTGATGTGTAGCAGGTGGATCGTCGTCCCTCTCTATTTGTCATGCGGGGGTTGTTGTCCTTGTGGCTAATTTGTTGCCATTGTGTTGGTTGTTTTCTTGTGGGGTGATGTGGGTGATGATATGTTGAAGTTTTAACCAACGATGTATTTTTCTTTAATTCACCACCTAATGGAGTCTGATTGGTATCTGGTACATGTTGTGGCGTCTGCTATTGTTGCTTATTTTCCAATATTACTTCAACCACGAATTCCTCATCTGATGTATCTGTACCTGTAACATTTTCTGCTTCAGCCTCCTTGGACTCTACCTATTTTTCTGGTATCTGGTTTGATGTTTATGTTTGGTTGTCGACCATCAAGGGCTCATCATCTGATGTGTCAGTCCCTGGAACATCTTCTGCTTCAGCCTCCTTGGACTCTACCTGTTTATTGATGGAAATATCCTGCAATGTAATTTTCTTCTTTTTATACCAGAGCTTCAGGAATTTCTTTTGCACATTAATATTGATAGTACCCACATATTCCATCTAAGGATATCCCAAAACAACATCCATGTTATCCATATCTAAAGTATAAAAATCACAATGCAACACCTACTTATTCATAGAAAGCTTAAAATCTTTATAAACTTGAATATCCTCATTATCAACCTGTGTGTTTTCAATGTGTTTTGCTGGAACTTGCAAGTTTTTTGCCAAATTAACATTGATAAAATTATGCTTGCAGCTAGAATTTATAGACAATGATTTTCTCCTTCTGAATACATCCATGAACCTGCAATAAGAAGATACCAATAGAAAATAACCCCTTACATGTCTCATTCTCTTGTTTTCTAGCATGAGACCATTTGTCTAAAAAGACTTTTTCAAATTCTTCATCTGAAAGGCTGTACAACTTCTTGCTGTCAAGTGAGTCCAACCATTTGGCAGCCTCTACTTTCATACTAAGCCATACTAAACCTTTCCACTATTTTTCCCATAATGACTTTTGTCTTTCTATGAATTCTTCAATAGTAGGACCATTATCTTTTCCTGTAAAAATAAGAACCTTGCTAGAAGCCATAAAGAGGGTTTTGAAAAAAAATCACTTACTTGGCAAAAATTTGAAATGGCTACAATTTAGTCAACTCAGAATCCTTATTATGACTAGTTTTCGAAAATGGAACAAATATTCTGCATCTTCCCATGTGATAGAAATCCTGATCTAGGCGCTGATATTTCAGATTCACGCTGCAATTGTCTCGCTGTCACAAAAATTTCTGAAAAAAGCGCTGATTTTAAATTAGCGATATCTCCCTCATCTGGACTCCGATTCGACCGATTGTTTTTTGAAATTGGGTATTTTTTCACAAAGAACCCAGATCTGCAATTAGATTCTACAAATTTTGCACTAGAACGTATAGATCTGATTTGCAAACTTGCCGCCCCGAAAAATATCTACAACACAATTGATTTTTAAATCAGCGATATCTCCCTCATCCGGACTTCGATTCAACTGATTTTTTTTTCAAATTGGGTATTTTTTTGCAAAGAACCCAAATCTGCAATTAGATTCTGCAAATTTTGCACGAGAACGTACAGATCTGATCTACAAACTCGCCGTCCAAGAAAATTCTTGAAAAAAATAAAAAAAAATTCTCCGCTTTGCCCAAGAAAGTACTCTGATCCCACTTGTTATATTTGATCTGAAAATATATGATAATAGAAATAAACCCAAGAAAGAACAAGATAGAAATAGATAGAAATGCTTATTTATTGCTCAAAACCCTTAAGGTAGGGCAACACCGTACAATCACTCCTTAAGGAAGGAGAATATTCCATGAGCCATATGCTTGTCAATACAATAATCATTCATCTCTCAATGGGGAGTCTCTAGCCTCTATATAGGCCTCATACATACAATACCATGGGTCATTACCATGGTTCCCTCAATACCATCTATCTAATACAATGGGCTTATTACATTATTGCTAACTACTTGTGGTCCCTTACATGATATGGGTTAATCACTTTATTTATTACTATGGCCATCCCATTATTACATTATTCCCTTAGGTACCTCCCTCTGTACCCCATACTATCCCCCCTAGGTATACTACATTGTTGCAGCAGCGCAGCGGTCAGAGAAGGCACTTGTTAGTGACAGAGGGAGCTTCAACATCGGGAGTGTTTCTAGCCTGATAGAGATGTCAGAGTTGGGAGATCAGTTACTTACTTCTCAGTAACTGAGTTGCAGTGCAACAGTTAGCAGTGCTAGTGCTATGGGCAGCACGATGCAGCATGATGAGAGGGGATGCAGTGCAGACGCAGCAGTGGTAGTGGCAGGGCCATGGGCAGCAGCACGGATGCAGAGGGAGTTGTCGTACAGATGCAGCAGTGGTAGTGGCAGTGGCAGAGCCATGGGTGGTAGTACGAGATGCAACAGTACAAATGATGGGCAACAGGCCTAGCATTAGGGACCGATGCCGGATGATCAGAGTAATACTCAGTAAGGAGTATTGTTAGAGCACATTCCTCGCTAAGAGGGAGTGTTGATTTGGGGTAGCATCGGATTTGCTCTAGCCACGAAATTTGGTGGAGAGGCTAAGGCACATGAGATCTCCAATACCCAGAAAGGGTTTGGGCAGATTTTAAATAGTTTGGGAGATATTAAAATAATTAATATTTTTAATGGAGTCCCTATGTCTAAACTTAGGGAAATTAAAATATTAATGTGAATTAATATAAAATTGTGCTAGAATGGTCCAAAAGTCATGGAGCAAGCCAGATCTAATCTTAGCCGTTGATTAGAGACTTAATCTCGACTGTTGATTAGAGACTTAATCTCGGGCATTGATTTGTCAACGAGAAAAGTATAAGAGGAGGCTTAAGGGTCACTTGGAGAACACACCAAGAGATCAAGATTTTGACTTTTTGGGGCTGGGTTTGCTGAGAAAGTTGAGAGAGTGATCTAGAGTTGCAGCTGAGGGGCAGTGAATACAGAAGTAGAGAGGCAAAGATAGTGCCGGGAGGATCAGCGCAGCAGCTAGGAAAGCTGACGCAGAGGGCAGAAGCTGGAACTGCCGGGAACACGCAGAACTGCTGGGAACACGTAGAACTGCCAGAACAACTGGGAAAGTTGATGCAGAGGGCAGAAGCCGGAATTGTCGGGAACAACCAGAACAACGGGGAAAGTTGACGCGGAGGGAAGAAGCCGGAACTGCCGGGAACAACCGGAACTGTCGGGAAAGTTGACGTAGAGGGCAGAAGTCGGAACTGCCGTGAAAGCTAACATAGAGGGCAAAAGACGGAACTGCCGGGAACAACCGGAACTACCAGGAAAGTTGATGCAGAGGGCAGAAGAAGCTGACGCAGTCCCTAGAGGTTGGCGCTAGGGTTTTTTGTGGGGCAGATTGGAGCTGAGGAGTTGCCAAAGTGTTTATCTGGGGTTTAAGTCAGAGCATCTGTCTCCGAAGGAGAGGTACTATTGCCAAGATTTTTCTCTGTTGGGTGAGTCGGATTTGGCACCCAGATTGTATAATGAAACTGCTTAATAAATCAAACCCTCAAATAGCTGCACCGGTTTCCCTGCATTGTGTTTTTCCGGGGACATTAGTCCAAAAATAATAGTGTCATTTGTGTGCTTGTTTCTATTTCCTTCAGTTGATGATCTGTAATGTGTTGAGCATTTTCTTGTATTTATTTCCAGTATTTACATGGTAAATGACTTGTTAATTAACATAACAAGTAGGTAGGAATAAATCAGAAAGTACATGAAGGGTTTCTAACGGGTTAAACTTAGAAATTCCAACATTGAGAAAAATATTTCGAGAAGATGCTCCAGTGGTCCAAACCACTCTAAATTCAAAGAATGGTCCACCCAACTCATCAATCAAGGCAAATAATTTTTTCCTTTTGATTTGTGCACCAGTATCAAGGGTTCGAATTTCTTTTGGAGGGATCAAACCATGGATCAAACAAACTAGCCATTTTTCCACTTGGAAGGGTCTAATCCTCTCATATTTTCTATATAAGGAAGCTCTATGCTCCTCATTTGATCATGAAAAATCAAGCTCTTGGCTACTAAGGCTTTGTACTCTCTCTCTCTCTCTATATATATATATTTTTTGTTTTGGAATAATAAAAGCAAGTCTTTGGGGGTCAATTCATGGTGGTGTTCCTCTTCTATCTTTTGTGGTAAACTCTTTCTGTATATTGTAGTTAATGCTTTGTTGATCTAAATTCAAATAATTGTTATTTCCACAACTATTTGCAAAGGTATCTTGCATTAGTTCTTGAGTTTAGATAAGCATTTTAAATTCAATCGATCTAGCAAGTATCTCTAGGTCTTCTAGGTTTATTGTGTTATTCGACTCCTTGTGATCTAACAGTTGTATCTTATGTGTATAGAGATCATTTGATTTAGATCTTGGGCATTAGGGGATGTCATTGGTTGGATCAACCAACTCCCAAGACATAAAAATTGAAGAGCCTATTTTGGGGGCTACCAAATATTTATCTAATGATTTTATGCGGGGTTTCTTACCATTGTTTATGGCGAAATCTATTTATCTTATTCTACTTTCACAAAATCTTATTTTCATTGAATAGAGTTGCGAATAAAATGCTCATTATTTTCTATTGTAAATTTGTAAATAAATCATGTATATATTTAATAACCCTTGTATATATTTTTATTTGTCTTGTATACATTTTTGGGTTCCTTCCCTAGTGGTTTTCTTGCAAATCTGAAGACGACAGTTTGGAGATTTGGCTTGGATCTATTGTATATATTTCTCTGCAGGTGGATCACATTGAATTTCAAGGAAACTCACAAGTTTTAAATCCATAACTCCTAGCTTGGATGGCTAGGGTTTGAAGAAAAACGAGTTATTTTGAGAAGCCATTCATCAAATTCAAGCCTTTCTCTGAGGCCATAAGGGTTTGGAGGCCTCCACTGCCTCTAGATCAAAATTTTCTTAACAATTTTCAATTCCTAAAAATTTTGCAAATTGGTTTAGAGGGTTTCGATTGGGGTTTTGGTTTTTTGCAGCTCAAATATTTTATTTTTTTTGTGAAGGCCGCTAGCACTAGGAGGCGCGATCTCATCGTCTGGTAATTATTTAACAATTTCTTGGGGCTCAATTTTTTTATTGATAATTCTCTTGAAGGCCGCAAGCATTGGCATTAATTTTTTGCTAGGCCGCAAGGGTTTAAGGGCTTTATTACTTGCCTCTTATTTCATATCCATTAACCCTCGTTTTTGTAGTGATAACATATTTTTTGTAAAGGGTTTCATCAAATTTTTCGGCAAAGAAGTTCATTCATGAAGGCTTGATTCAAATTGCAATTTTTGGGAGAAATCACATTCCATTATGAGCCTTTTTCTCAAGGCCAAGGGCTTCTAAAGGAGTCTCTTTTCCCCTGATGCGAAAGTCATTCTTGGAGGGAATTCGATGATTTTTTTTTTTTGAGAAGATCTTGAGCCTTGAACCTTAAAGAATTCACCATAAATTTTTAATCAAAATTTAAATCAAGTTTGATCAATTTCTTGGGCTAGGTTAAGAGCATTTGGAGCCTTGTTTTCCTCCTATGCTGTGAGCATTTCAGGACCATACTCATCATTGTTGAAGGCCGAGAGGTTTTAAGGTCTGAAGCTTTGTTTTGGAGCATTTGGAATCAAATCAATTGGTGGATCGACCCTATATTTCAGGGAGAGATTTGTTGTCGTAAGCTCCTTTTCATCATTGTAAATCTCTTGGAAGAGAAGAGCCTTTCTCCCTGTCAAAATGTTTCTTCCTTTGTAACATCAATAATAAAACTGATCTTCTTGCTTGAGGGAGCTTGGAGATTGCATCCATGGTATCCCCCTCCTTATTTAAAAGGGAGGAGCTTCATGTTCCCTGCTCTCACTAACCAAGCTCTTAGAATTTAACTCATACTTTCTAACTTGTCTCTTGCATCTCCAGTTTCATAATCATTGCATCCTAAATCTAATCTCTTAAATTGCATTTTCTAATTGGCTACTTGATACAAGTGCACTTGAAATATTTCTTGTCTTTGTTTCATTTGCAATTGTAGATCTAAATTAGTTTTTCTATCTTCTTGTTAGCAATCTCATTTGCCATCTTCCAATTGTGCTTTCATCATATAAATCTCATTTGGTTTTGTTGTCTAACATAAGTGAAGAATATCTTAAGAACACTTTTAATTAAAGGCATCTTGAGTTATTGCTCTAACATCTAATTCTAATAGCATATCTCTTGTTTCATCGAGTAAACATTATATGCTTCATCGGTTATTTGTGTAATCTAATCTCGTGCTTTAAATGTTTATCATTGTCTTGTGGATTAGTATCTCTTCCCTTGAAGCATCTTGATCTTATTGTATTTCATTGAAGCTTTTGCATCATCACTTGCATCCTTAAAATCGACCTCCAAGCATAAGCTTGTTTGAATAAAGCATTAGGATAACCTTATCCATTATTCAATTTAAGAGCTTAACCCTTAAGCAACGGTTAAAACGGGTGACCTTGCAATTCTCTTGTGGCCGAGTCCCTTGTAGGAATGAAGGCACTTGGGTTGCTAGAAGGCTTGGGTAGGTATCGTTAATGAGGCCATAGCCTCCTTCCCCAACCCTTCTCCCAACAACCTTGTTTCAAGACAAGTTTTGACAATTGAGGAGAAGGCCTTCACCTTAGATTAGGCATCTAAGTAAAATCAACCAAGATCCTTGCATTTCACATAGATAGATCTTGCATCTAGCACTTGATTATTGTAATTAGAATTGTGAGCTAATTAACTTACTTGCAAGCTTTATTTCACATTCTTGTACTTGTCAATTTTATTGTCTCATGAATGTTATATCATTACTAAAGCATCTTTAATTGAAGACAAGTTTCATCTTCTTTCAAGTTGTATTTGAAGTCATATTGCTCATATTTTTAATTGCTGGTAATCTCTTGGCTCATTGTACTAACCTTGTCATGCAACACTGCCTCTTTTGTAACTTGAGAATTATCTTTTGTGCAAGTATTGCAATTTGTATTTGAGCATTGTCATTAAGGCACTGGTCTCTATCTGTTTATCTTGCTATTGCCATATTGATATAATTAGAATCCATCTTGTTAACATATACATTGCTCACTAATAATTATACTCGCTAATATTAATCTTGATTCATGTTACTTAGAGAAGCAGTTTCCTTGCCCTTTATCTCCTAGACTTGTTGTTTCTAACAAGTTTCCCTTTAGTTTTATCCTTAGGGACTACCCCTACTCTGAGCGATGCGCCATAAAGATTATAACTTGTGGGGTTGGAAAATTTCCCCACATTTAGGTGTACATCTTAGGCAACAACAAATCACTTAAGTGATTTAATGAGATGTAATAGCATTGAATGATGAAAACTTGTGGTTCTTACCTTGTTTGCATGCCTGGAAGTTGGAATGGTGGACACTGGAACCGCTAGCAGTTACAACCTAACTACAGCTTTGGTAGCTTGGCTCCAACTTAGGGTTTGACCATGGCGTCTCCAATAGAGTCACAAACAACTGTCATGGCTCCAACAGAGAGCTGTCACGACTCCAACAAACGACTCTTACCGTCTTACGATTCCAATAGGCATGCGACAACTCTTTCACTTCCACAATGGCTCGAGAGTCGAATGAGTCAACCAACGAATGAGGCGGCCCGACAGGTTAGGTTTAGAGTTTTCACTCAATCGAGTTGTTTAACTTTAATTCAACCCTGACGATTGAAAATTTAATTCGAGAACCAAATTTTTTTTTTTCCCGTTCCTGCCGATTGGTCGATTTGATCCGTTCCTGGCTTGGCGTGTTTCCATTATCCGATCTATTTCCGAAAATCTGTGATCTATATCATGATTTCTGGATCCATATCATGATTTTTGTGATACGGATTTGGAAATCGTGATATGGATCCAGAATTTTGGAAATTGATCGAAAAAACCTTAAAATGTAACGGATCCGTTTCCACTCAGCAATTGTACGTTTCCAAAAAATTGAAACGGGAGTGATACATATCTAGGCCGTTTCCAAGCTGGATCATACACATTTCCATACCCAAAATGATGATTGATGTTTCAGAGGGTTAGGGACAACGTTTCCAACAACTTAGCTGGAAGGTCAAGAGACACACCTATTTGGCTTTTTATGTGGAACAAATCCCAAGGAGAGCTCATTATTCATTTGGTGTGAAAGATACAAGAGGTAAAGAGGAGAGGTTGGGCTAAGGAGAAGGTGAAGACAACAAGCGACACATTTTCCAAGGCAATTGAGCATTATTTTCCGAGCAAGAAAAGGGGCACACAAATTGAGGAAGAGGTACCATCCTGAGAGAAGTACAACACCATACAACACAATTATTATAGTCTGTACTATCAATTTAGTTTGTTGTTTATGCAATTGAGGTAGATTTCTGAGTGGGTTTGGCATGCTTTTTGAGGCAAATTTGAGTTGCTTTCTGGGCATGAAATTTGAGGTGTTGTTGCACTTATTGTTGTAGCAGACCATACTATTGTACGAAATTTTGGGCAGAGTTTGGCACGAAATTCGAGGAGCTTTTGGGGCATGAATTGAGAAAAAGGGGCTGCAAATTGGTTGAGATAAGTTGCTATTAATTCAGTTGAATTTATCTGCAGTAACGAATTTCTTGAGGCCTCTAAGAATAATAAAATCTTCCTCTTGCACTGGTTTTCCCTCCATGGTTTTTCCAAGGATAGTTTGTCCAAAATTCCGAGTTTTGTTGATGAGTTTGCTAGTTATAATTTGTTGATTTCAAGTTTGGATTTGTCTTCTATGTTGTTGTTTTTAAAAATCAGGCCTATGTTTTGCTTAGTATGCAATATTTTTGAGTGTATTTTCTAACATGGTATTAGAGCTTGGTTGCTCAGATTGAATCAATAGTGGGACAACAATTAGAACTCAATTCTGTTCATCAAAGGAGGAAGTTTTTTTTTTTTGTATTTATATTTGTCATGGCTACTAGTTTGAGGTTTGAGGACAAATTGGAGGGGGCAAGTAATTTATGCACATGGAATGCAAGGATCAATGTTATTCTGAAGGAAAATGAAGTGTGGGACATCCTTAATCAGACCTATATTATTCATGCAAATGCAGTATTGTTGGCTACTTATAACAAGAAGAATGTGAAAGCCAAGAGAATTATCCTTGATGCCATCAAAGATCATGTGCTTCCTCATGTCATTAGTAAGACACATGCAAAGGAGATGTGATTCTCTTTGCAAGATGTACTAGAGTTCAAATCATAACCGAAAATTAGTGTTCAGAGAGAACTTGGGGAACACCAAGATATTAAAGACATATATAGTCACTTCATATCTCACCAAAGTATCTCAAGTTCGTGATGAATTGGGGGTTGTTGGAGAGCAGATAGATGATGATGAGCTAGTTAGAGTAGCCTTAATTGGCTTCTCTAAACCTTGGGGGACAACTCTGTACGTGGAATTGTTGCAACGAAGAAGTTGCTTGATTGGGCAAGACTTTGGGATGATTTCATGCAGGAGGATTTGAGACGTGGCTCAAGTTCTACCAGTCAACAACATGGAGAAGATGAGGAGAATGTTGCTCTTTTTGTTAAGGGCAAGGAGAAATTCAAGAAGGGGCCTAAGGATGGGGCCAAGAATAAGGGTGAACAAAAGAAGGATATAAGCAAAGTGAAATGCTTTGCTTGTCATAAGATGGGACATTATGTGATGACTTGTATAAATAAGAAGAATAAGCAAGTTGCAGCTTCAATAGAGGTGGATGAGTTTTCCATACGATTTGAGGAGTTCTCGTTGATTGCTTGTCTTGCTTCTTGTGTAGATTCCTTTGATGCTTGGTATATTGATAGTGGAGCCACATGCCATATGTTTGGTGTCAGAGAATGCTATATTAATCTCAAAGATGATGGAGTTGTTCGGGAGGTGGTACTTGGAGATGACACCACGGTCAGGGCAGTTGGGCGTGAGACTGTTTCTTTTGAGAGGGATTCTCAACTGCCTATGATAGTGAGGGATGTTTTGTATGTCCCTGGGTTGAAGAAGAACTTGATATCAGTTTCTGCCATAGAGGATAATGGGATTTGAGGTGTTGTTCAGACGTGGACAGGTACTCATCTACCCTAAGGGGTCCAACATCACTTCGGCCAAAGTGATTGGGATCAAACAAGGGAAGCTATACAACCTCATGTTTTAGCCTAGCCATGCCTTGATTCATAGTAGCAGTAGTAGTAGAGATCTATCTGAGCCATGGCATAGGAGGATGGCTCATTTACATCATGGAGCTCCCATGATTCTAGGGGAGATTGTCATAGGATTTTCTAAGTTCAACATGGAGCATGAGGATGTGTGTAGAGCGTGTTCTCTCGGGAAGTACACCAAGATTGCTTTTCCAAGTAGTGACAACAGGACAACATGTATACTTGATTTGGTTCATTCTGATGTATGTGGTCCAATGTCTTTAGTCTCTTTTAGTAGTTATAAGTATTATGTTATATTCATTGATGACTTCTCCAGGAGGACTTGGATTTATTTCATGAAGACCAAGGATGAAGTCTTGAAGAGGTTCCAAGGGTTCAAAGCTCTTATGGAGAACCAAATAGGGAGGAAGATCTGGGTGTTGAGGTCAGATAATGGGGGTGAGCATACCTCCAATGGCTTACAACCCGCAACAAAATGGGGTTGCTGAAAGGAAGAATAGGGCCATTGTGGGAACAAATAGAGGTATGTTGCATGATCACAATTTACCATTCTTTCCTTGGGTTGAGGCTTGTAGCATCATGGTATATGTTCAAAACATGAGTCCTCATTGTGTCTTGGGGAAGAAAACTCCTAAGGAGGCTTTCTCTGGGAAGAAGCCTGAGGCTGGGCACTTTTGGATCTTTGGGTGCCTGACATGGTCACATGTTACTTTAGAGAACAAGAAGAAGCTAAAACCCATTGCAAAAAAGGGTATGCTTGTTGGATATAATGAGACTTCAAAGGTTTATCGCATAGACATTCCTTCCTTGAGGAAGATTGTTTTGAGGAGTGATGTGAGATTTCAAGAAGATAGAGCCTTTCAAATATATTTTGAGAGAGAGCAATAGGGACCTCAGACATAGGTTCCTCAGACCACAGGGTCATAGAGTTCAGGAGGTACGAGTTCATCTAGCACTGGTTCACCAATTTCAATAGTCACTAGATACCAAATTGTCATTGTTGTACTATACGTAGATGACTTGTTCATGGCAAGAGAGGAGAGACTAATAGCTACTTGCAAGCAGGGTCTTGCTTCAGAGTATGAGATGGACCTTGGAATGATGCACTATTATATGGGATGGAGGTATGGCAAGAGGATGGGCATATCTTTCTGGGATAGGGAAAGTATGCAACTGATATTTTGAGGAGATTTGGGATGGAGGGATGCAAGCTTATGGTTACTCTGATATCGCCAACTTCCCATAAGCTTAGCACTTATGAGGGAGAGTTGGTGGACCCCACTTTATATCATTATCTCATTGGGTCGTTGATGTATTTCGTCAACACCAGGCCAAACTTGTGTTTTGTTGTCAACACTCTTAGTCAGTATTAGATGGAGCCTAGGAGAGTGTTGTCACTCAAATTGTATAGGCACGATGCAACAACGAGTCAGGGCGGGGGTTGTCACTTTGATCCTTGCCCTCTCCGTTCTAGCTGTCTCCCAACAACAGACTATGGGGGGAAGTCCCTATGGAATGTGAGAATGCAAGACTTGTTGGCGACCAACAAATCCGGGAGACACGATTGAATGGGCTAGTCACTTGGTTGATTTAGCAAGTTTTAAGGATTATATTAGGTTATTATGTGAGAAAAGTGCCTTATGGAGTCAATTACTTATTTTATATCGATTAAATACCAAATAACTAGATGAACAATTGTTGCTTAAGAGATGCTTTTCTATCCTATATGAGATGCAAGTCCTACAATCTAGGTGAGATGAAAAATCTTAGTTTATTTTAATTATATGCCTAGATGTATCCTTAATCCTCAATTGTTTTGAGGCTAGTCTCTAGAGTCTAAAGTAGGTTGTAGAGAGAAGTCAAGGCGAAGCAAACAAAAGCTTGGTTAATGATACCTCCCCTTGAAGTCTAACCACCCGGTGCCTCCGACGCTGCAGATGTTGTGGCTCTGACGACTGCAAGGTCACTGTGTTAACCACTAGAGAGGATCTATCCTTCGCAAGCTACAAGATGGAGGGTGGCCTTATCTTTCTATCAACCAAGCTTAGGCTTGGAGGTAAATTTATTAATGCAAGACTAGGCCTAGAATGCAAGTGCAAGGTGATTGAGTGCTCTTAAGGTAAGATTCCTTATGATAATTTATTAATGCAAGACTAGGCCTAGAATGCAAGTGCAAGGTGATTGAGTGCTCTTAAGGTAAGATTACTTATGATATTAAGTACTTAGTTATGATTAATCTTTAGTTATGACAAAAGAGTACTTAATTGATGAATGAAAGACAATCTTGAGTGCTCAAATTCCATAGTGCCCAAAAGATATATCCAATGTAACCAAGAGATAATTGCTTAAGTACAAAATAAAAGACAAATGGTCTTTATAACAATTCACCAATATGTCAAAGATAAAATTATCATCCACAATAGATATTCAATTTAACCATGGACAATAAATGACAATAATGGCTATAAGAAAGATTAGAACACTTATCCACAATTATACTTAGAACAATTAGCCAAGGTTCTTTAGAAACAATACAAGAATGAAACAATTGCTTAAGAGATTGCCACAATGATGATTAGAACAATTATATCTCCAAAAGGAACAAGTGACTAAACATTAAGATACCAAAGTCCAATATCCTTTGATTTACCAATTCAAACAATATCAACCATTCAAAAAAGATTTTCAACTCTTGAGATTGATTTATCAAGTGCTTTTATGAGTAAGTTACTTGGTGCAAAGTTATAAGGTTTGAGATTATGAAACTCACGAGAAAGCAATATGTTAGTATTCTTATTAGAGAACAATGCAACAACTTAACCAATTTATCAACCTCTGTCTCAATCGAATGCTATAGATGTAGACAAATCTTTTCACAATGTGCTATGCTTATCGATGGAGCATTAACCAATATTAGGAACCATTACGCACTTATGCTCAAATTTTATAACAGCAGTAAACTAAATTCAATGAGAGCACTTAGAATGCAACAAATGAAATGCTTATAAGTGCAAAAATGCAAATGAGGCAGCCCACTTAAACAATGATGCAAGGGAAAAAAGAGATGAAGAGTTTAGGATCTTTTTAAATGCCAATGTCACTGTTATGATCAAACCTTGTTATGCTTCTCTAAACAATGTGACAGTCATCAAAATTCATGAAATAAGCCAAACAATTATTACCCAATTGATGCAATGACTTGTTAATATGTTTAGATGTCTGATGACTTATTAGTGATTTTATGCCAATTATATGAGATTTATACCACTGTAATCAAAATGATCAGAGGTTGCTAGAAAAACAGAGGTGAAAATGAGGGTTTGAGGAGGCAAACCAATAGGCCTTTAGGCCTGAAAATGGCTGGTTTGCTTGCTGAAAATTCTTCCAATGAAATGATCTCCGACAACCACAATTGTTAGCTCAAAATCTCATGAAAATCCCTGCAACCACAAAGTATTAGAGGCAAAAATCGAATGATAACCTAAGCAATGACTGAAACAGTGAAATGAGGCAAAGAGGGCTAGGATGAGGCAAGGATGAGGGCTAGAAACCCAAGAAAGGGCAGTGGCTAAGGGAAGAGGCCTTGTAGGCCCACAACAAGGAGGAAAAAGGCCAAGAGGCCTTCCGTTAAGGCCAAGGAGGGGCTGCGGCACCTAGGGAAGGTCTCCAAGAGGCTGCCGCTAGGGAAAAAAAAACAATGTTCCACGGGGATGCGTCCCCCAGGGTCGGGTGCACGCACCCCACGCACCCGAGATGGGGGGCCGTATGGGGAAACGTTTCCTAGGTTCCCCTTTTGGGGAGACGTGGGGAGACGCAAGTGGGTGTTTCCCCAGTGTGGGGGACGTGATTCTGCAAAAGGGGGGACGCCTGGGTTTTCCCCCTCAAAATGGGCTATGCGTCCCCCCTTAAATTTGCTTGTAAACAATGATTTATGACGGGGGAAACCTAGTATTTGACCATATTTCCCTACTAATGCTATGCAATTCATGGTAATGTTAAAAGTGGCATTTTCCTTTACCTTTCATTTTCATCCTTTTACTTAAATTTTTAATGTTACCATGAAATGAATCAGGATGTTTGAGAGTGGTTCCGACCTCATTGGATTTCATATGGAGAGAGTAGCATTTTAGATCTCACTCAAAATCCAACAGACTTAACAATTTTTCAAGAATTCAGGATTCGATGGATTGATATGTTTCCATTGCATTTTGTCATGTACAAGGGTATGTAATTAGTATTTAATCAAAAGCACCAAGACCTTTGTGTACTTTAGAGTGATTTTTAGACTCATCACTCCACTGTTTTTGAGTTTTAGTTATATCAATTTACTATTCCAATCTTCAGATTTCAGTATCTATTATAGTCTATTTTGCTTAGTGCTAATTAGATTCTAGAATGATGAATGATGAATTTTAATTTTAAATCAATTTAGAATCTAGAATGATGAATTTAATTCTTAAATCAATGTAGATTATAGAATGGTGAATACTGAATGATGAATATTGATCAGAGTATTTCATTATTGAATCTCGTGGTCTATGGATGAATCATGTATGTATTAGTAAGGATGACGAGTATGGATCAATGTATTTCATTATTTAATTCAATTATGTATGTATCATTGTATTTATGCTTTCATTATTGAATATGAATTTGAAATATATATATATATATATATATATATATATATTAAAAAAGAAAAAATTATATACCTCGACGTCCCCATGTCCGCACTAAATTTCCCTAAAATTTGAGGGTACTCCCACACATCCCCCTTGTGCGTCTCACCGTTCCGGAGTCTTGGTGGAACACTGGAAAAAACGGGGGCCGAGGCAGGGATAGAGGCCTTAAGGCCCGCGACAGAGGGAGAGGAGGCTAGCGGAGGGGAGAAAAAACCTTAGGAAGGCTTGCGACCAAGGGGATCATCCTATAAGGGTTGACAACAAGGGTAAACATGGCCATGACAGGGGCGTGGAGGCCCAAATAGGCCAACAAATCACCAAGGGATGCTAAGAAGGCTGCGGCTAGGGCTAAAAGGGCTAACGCTAGGCCTAAAAGGCCTAAAACATTTTTGAACCCCTACAAAAAAATCAAATTTTGCTTCAAATCTCCCAAAAATTGCCAAAAATGCCACTTAGTCTCCTCTAAGGGATAACAACTTCCTCTTTTGCTTGAGCGTTGAGCCTGGAGGGTAGCCAGAGGCGAGATCTTACCTTCCTATGCCTAGATCTACCTCAAAATCAAAACGATTTCCTTCAAAGGGGCTAGATGTCTCACTTGGGTGAGAGAAATCCCCACAAAATTCTTAGATGGCCTGAAAATTCACTTGCACAAATGAAACAGAATTTCCCAAAATCCCAATATATACAAAATTTAAAATAAACCCAAAAACTCCAACTGTTGCAAACAAGGGTTAGAAATAATTTACAAAATTATTTTACAAAAAAATATTTACAAATATAAAATGCTTGTAGAATAATTTATTTGAGAAATAAATCCTGAATAATGGTAATGGATAAATGTATTTTTCAAAAGTTAGAATATTGACCACACCCTTTTGCAAAGTTAGAATACCATATAAAAATTCCTAGAGCCCAAACACGGTTGGCTCTTTCCCACACTCTGTGAACTTGGAGCCCAATGGCTAGTGTACCTGTAGATCTCTATAATTTTTCTCAAACCAAATCTTTAAATCATATGATGAATTGAATCACCTAAGATAAAAAATATTTTTACCAATATTGCAATGCTCCTTTTTCTGGTGTTCCTTATGACATGCTTAGGATGGACTTTCAGAGTTGGGGGCAGACAGGTTACAGGGGCAGGTTGGTGTCATCAGCGGGCCCAACAGTTTTTGGAGGGGTTTTGAGGAGTTTCTATGAGGTCTGATGGCAATCGCTTGGTATATTTCATCATCCGCACAATTTGCCTTTCGTTCTAGTGCATTTCGACAACTTTCAAGAAACATCGTTATTATTGGGCTTGACTCAATTAATTATGCTTAAGGTGGCATTCTGGGAGGAATACTTGACAGAACACCTTAGTGTAATAGCTTGTTGGAATCGGAACGAGAAGATCTATAGGATGGACTTTCAGAGTTGGGGGCAGACAGGTTACAGGGGCAGGTTGGTGTCATCAGCGGGCCCAACAGTTTTTGGAGGGGTTTTGAGGAGTTTCTATGAGGTCTGATGGCAATCGCTTGGTATATTTCATCATCCGCACAATTTGCCTTTCGTTCTTGTGCATTTCGACAACTTTCAAGAAACATCGTTATTATTGGGCTTGACTCAATTAATTATGCTTAAGGTGGCATTCTGGGAGGAATACTTGACAGAACACCTTAGTGTAATAGCTCGTTGGAACCGGAACGAGAAGATCTATAGGATGGGATAGTTAGATGTGAGTTTCAGCGACTTGAGGGGACATGGTGCCCAATTTACTCTTTTCCCCCATTAAAAAGAATATTTAATTAAAATGAAAGAAGGGAAAATTGCTCCATGATAAAATAATAATAAAATAGGAGGTTCTAGAGTGGTCCATCAAATCTATAAAAGAGGAGGAGGAGGCCATTGGAGGACATCTTGGATTTGTGATTTCTTCTTGTGGAGAGGTTTGAGAACTCGGTTCTCTACTTCAACAGTAACTCCAGGATGGAAACCCTCGGGTGATCTTGATGAGAGTGGACGAAAACCCACCTCATATCCTTGGTGGATTCAATCAAAATTCACAGGTGCAGTGATTGATTTCAATTCAATTTTGGGAGGGCTGGTTTCAGCATGAGAGCAAATCAGTTTTGGAGACCAGATTGTCTATCTTAGCTATTTCATCTATATCATCATGTACACTCTTTCAGTTATTTATTATAATGGAAGCTGAGATTATTTCTGCTCATTGTGTTATTGAGTTGCATGTACTGTACTTGTTATATTTTACATGGCAATCTTCTATCAATCGAATATTATTTTTATGGTGAAATTTCTGGTTGAGTTAAATTTATGAAAAATCAGTCAAATATCCCATTTGGGATATTACAAATAAAATGTCCTATCACTGTAAAATAAAATAACAATGAACCACAATATAGGATTAACACATAACTAGCACGTACCACAAATCAATGGAACAAGAACACCATGAACTGAGCTCCAAAGTTTTTATTATGATATTAAAACGTTCCCAGCAGAGCAATGGCTCAATACCAATGTTACAAATTTACATCATCCAGAGATAGCCCAAAATCAGAATATCATGAGAAGCAAAAATGACTTCTATTTATAGAGAAATCCTCCAAGTGGAAAATAACAGCGAGTTGGCTTGATCCCCCATCAAAAGAATCTTGACCCTTGATAATAATTTGATCATCTTTTAATCTCTGCCGTCGAAAATATTTATTTTGAGGAAAAATTCGAATTTCACTTGAAACCCATTTTTTATTAGTCCAAACTTTTTTTTTTTTGGATTAATTTCTTCAAAATTTTGACTTTGACTTAACCACCAAGGTCCAAGGGCTCAATTTTCCTTAAAATATCCATTTTTCCTTGGTGGGGGACCTCCAAAAATTAATTTTTTGTTGACCCACGATTTTTTTAATTATTTTTCATTTGGAAAAAAAATTAATCTCTATAATTATTTTCAACTTTAAATTAGTTAATTTTCTGGTTTAGGATTTAATTTTAATTTAGCCAAAAAAATTAATTAATTGACACAAGAGGGGATTAATATTTTTTCCACCCTCAAATACTTTAGCCATGGTGTCTAAATATGAGGGACCGTGCATTAAAATATTTTTTACATAAGAAATAAATAATTCAACCCTCAAAGGAGGAATACACTTTTACATCATAGACCCTCAAAATAATTACCCAATTCTGTGACACAATATGATCTAGTATAGATCAAGTGATCTATAATAAAATAATTTAGCCAAATAGCTTAAATTATTTCCAAACCATTTTTACAAAGACTCAACATAACAATAGGACTCACCTAAGACCTTGTCAATGAATTCCACCCTAAATTTGGGGTTTAAGATGGAAGAAAAACTCTGCCGATTATCAGTTTTTAGAAACACACATAATTCAGTGGGGTTAAAAAACTTCCTAGAATGAAATCCGTTGCCAAAATCAGAGGCTTACCTAGGTGTTGTTACATAATTAAACGATCATACTAGCATCATTTACAATATAACATGCAAAAATTGGGTTTACAATGATACAATGTGCTGGTGGATGACTTTGAACTTTTGAAAAAAATTCTTTGCATATTTGCCTCCTGCTTCCTTGGACTCTTGACAAAATGTGGTCAACAGAGAGCATATTAGACTACAACAAAACATGTGCTAAGATATTTGCAGGAGATAGTGGACTAGGATTGGACTATGTGCGAGGGTATGGAGTCCACCTGGTTGGCTACACAGATTCTGATTGGGAAGATAGTGCAGTGGATTGGAAGAGAACTTTCGGGTGCGATTTTAGTGTGGGCTCGACAGTTGTGTCTTGGCTTAGTAAAAAACAGAGGTCAGTGGGATTGAGTTTTGTAGAGGCAGAAGACATGGCAGCTAGTCAGGTGAGTTGTGAGGCCATTTGGCTTCGCAAGCTGTTGGTGGGTTTGTTTTGTCTTGGTTGGAGGCCACCTCGATTTACTATGATAATCAAAGTTGCATCAAACTCTTAGATAATCGAGTATTTCATGATTGGTCCAATCATATTGACATCAGATACTATTTCATCTGAGATCATGTCTAGAGAGGAGCAGTGAAGCTGAGATACATTTCCACTGATGAGCAAGTTGCAGAGATTCTCACAAAGTACCTTATGAAGGGAAAATTTGTATTTTTTTCAAGGACAAGATGGGAGTGGTGAAGAACACTTTCCATGCTAAAACGGAGTGTTAAAGCTAGCTAGGATAAGTGTCTTCCACATTGGCTTGGGGCTAGCATGTGGGAGAGTATCCTAAAGTGACTTGGGAAATAAATTAGCTTTATGAGATAAAGCGCACATCAAGTGAAGTCAATGAAAGATTAAAACATAGCCTTTGCATCACGAGAGGCTAAGATCAAATTTCAACCTTTGATCTTGGAGGCTAGCTAGAAGTTCAAGAGACACAACCATTTGGATTTTTAAGTGGCACGAATCCCAATGAGAGCTCATTCTTCATTTGATGTGAGAGACACAAGAGGCAAAGAGGAGAGGTCGAGCTGAGGAGGTGAAGAGTCAACACAAGAAGCACACTTTCCAAGGCAGTTGAGCACTGTTTTCCAAGCAAGAAATGTGGCATGCAAATCAAGGTAGAGGTACCAGCTTCAGAGAAATGTACAACACTGTATAGTGCATCTATTGCAGGCCATCCTGTCAATTTAGTCGGCTATTTATGCACATTAATCGAGGCATATTTCTAAGTGGGTTTGGCACATTTTTTGAGGCAGATTTGAGCTGCTTTTTGGGCATGAAATTTGATGAGGATCTGCTGCACTTATTGTCGTAGCAGACCATATTGCTGTATGGAATTTTGGGCAGAGTTTGGCATGGAATTCGAGGAGCTTTTGTAGCACGAATTTCGAGAAAAAAGGGTTGCAAATTGGTTGAGATAAGTTGCTGTTAATTCTGTTGAATTTCTTTGCTGTAAAGAATTTTCTGAGAGCCCTAAGAATAATAAAATTCTCCCTCTTGCACTTGTTTTCCCTCTGGAGTTTTTCGAGGGACAGTTTGTCCAAAATTCTGAGTTTGCTAGTTATAATTTGCTGATTCAAGTTCATATTTGTATTGTGTGTTGCTGTTCATAAAAATCAGGCCTCTGTTTTGCTAAGTAGTATGCAAGATTTTTGAGTAATTTTATTGGAACAATTACCTGTGTGTAGACAAAGTGTTTGACGATATTCCTACAAGAAATTTCTGAATTGTAGGTTAATTTCTGAGTGTATTTTATAACATTATGCAACCTCATGGGTATGTTTTAGGATGTAAGTTATGTTGGCCCAATTATTTTATCATATCACAGTAGATACCTCTAGAAGGTGAGTTGTGTATAAATAGAGGGCTCATTTTCCTCATTGTACAACAAGGAGATGAGAGATTATGAGATATTCATGGATATTGCATTGTACAGGTCTTATTTTTGGTTTAATGTTATATCTTGAACAATAAGATCCATACTCTGCTCTTTTTTGTAGATTTTGCTTCTGTTTGTTTGGGTTGATTATGGTTGTAAAATTTTGTGTATGTTAGTGGAGTGAAGACATGGTTATGAAGATCCTTCGTGAATAGTTTCTACATTTTATTAGAGCTAGCTGCTAATTACATTCACTCCTGAGCCCTGTTATTTGTTGTGAAAGCTTCTTTCAAGAAACTTGTTCCAGTGGGATAGTTTTCCAGTTTTCTTCGAAAGGATTTGATCTTGAAGAAAGTGACTTCTGTAGTGTGAGATTTTGGTGTATTCGTCAAATCCAAGTGCCTTTCGGCCCTTTCTCGATGCTGAAATTTTGCCAAATTTAATGAATTTCAACATAAATTGGGTGCTGATTTGGGCAGTTTTGATCCAAAAACCTCTGATTTTGGAGGTGAAGGGACTCCATCATGTGTTAGAGCATCATTTCATACCATGGGTACCCCTCAACACATTCAACAGTTTGTTCGTTGCCCCACATTATTCACGAGATGACGCACTTGGACCAGTGTGCCACTGCCGGCTTAGCACGCTGCAAGATCATGGTAGCTGATCCAAGGCTTAGAGGAGGTTTGCCTCACCTTTGAGACTTGGGAGGGAATTTTAGCACCATCATCAAAGCCGTCTTTTAGAGCAGTCTACAAACTTATCTTTCATTAGGAGACCCATGAGACCAACATTTGTGCCCCAAACCCACGATGGGGCACCACATGATGACTTGCATGGAAAATTAGGGGCAATCCCCTAGTTCATCTTTATTAGGGCCCCCTCTCTCATCATGGCACTTAGAGGACTCAACTATGAAAATCCCTTGAAATGTAGCAACTGGAATTAATCCTTCGAACTGATTAACCATTTATTAATTTTCTGATTAATATCGAATTAATCACACTGCAATTTCTTCCCAAATAAAACTCCGCGGAAAATAAACTGGAAACTGAGAAAATACTAGCGCACACACATAAAAATGACAATTATTTTGGACAATTGTCCCCAGAAAAACCCAATGTGGGAAAACTGGTGTATTAGCTGAGGGTTTTATTATTAAGTAGCAGTGAGAAATTCTGAGTACAATCTCTGGACGCCCAATTGGCAATCCAATCAGCCAAATAATCTGGCCAAAATATTTGTGACGCAAATACCTCAAGACCACGGCTGATCTAGCTTCGACAACTAGCAAATCTAGTTGTTTGTACAACCTTTGCGTGAGCCTCTGCGTAGTGCTTGCGTAGGCTCTAACTCACTATGCCTCGGAGCTGCTGGAAAAATGACTACTTCTGGAAGTGACTCGCTTGGTCTCTTGGAAATTTTTCGGACCAACTGCAATTGAATCACCCTTCCTCTTAGCAAAATCGATCTCCCTTTGAAGCTATAAGTGCTGGCTTTGCTCAACCTCTCCGGGAAATGCAACCCTTCTGCTGCTGACTCTCTGGCACTGGAAAACTTCCTCCAGAATCACTATGTCTGCCCCTCTCTGTCTCTGCGTCCCATCTCTAGCTTGAACTCTTTCGACAAAATGCTGCTCTCTGAAAAATCAATCCGCTCAAGGAAACTTGTTCTCTAAATGTGTTTCTCCACCTAAGCATCAACCTCTTTTTATAATCTCCAGTTGGGACTCCAACGACCACGATTAAAACTTAACCAATGGTTGAGATAACTCCAAGTCGATCTGTGTGAGTTTCTAGAGAAGAGTCACATTTCTTAATTAATTACTATTAATTAACTATTTTTCCTAAGTTAGACGTAGGAAATTTTTAATTATGGTCAATTAATTTAATTGAGCCATCTCTAGTTGGAATTTCCAAAAACGATTTTTGGTTTTTGGAGAACTTCTGTGTTTTAGCCTCTCCTTAAAGTTTCGAGACTAGAACAATATCCAATGCTACAAAAACTAACTGTCCCTCTTAGCGAGTAAGGTGTTCTCTCCAACTAGCGCTGCGCAACTGTCACAACACCCTATCTCTGTAACATCCTCCAACCACGCTGCTAATGTCTGACAACTGTAGCATACTACCACTATGCTAACTATGATTCATCTGCCACTGACTGTAGCTGAACCAAAATGCTGCATCTGTGTTGCCGCTGACACTGCATTGTACATCCTAAACTGCCACCAACTCTGGATCTGCACTGCAACTCCCTCTCAACTATTCCTACTACTACTGTAACTATTGCAACTAAGAAGCATCCAAAATACTGAACCAATTGTGTCTCTGTGCTGCAACTGTCTCCTAAGCATCTGACTGCTACTAGCCTCTGCATTGTCCACTGAGAAATATGCGTTGCTGCTGACTCTGCACTGAGCCTCCTGCTCTGTTGTCAACATTGCTCCGTGCTCCTCAGCATCTGACTGCCACTAGTCTGCAACTATTACTTTGGAATCTGGCATCAATTGACACTTATCCATCTGCTACTGAATATTGTGGGCCCCTATAGCAAGGGTAATGATCCATGAGGAAACATCATCTGATGCTT
This sequence comes from Pinus taeda, assembly GCA_000404065.3. NCBI lineage: Eukaryota > Viridiplantae > Streptophyta > Pinopsida > Pinales > Pinaceae > Pinus > Pinus taeda. Next base: position 177,567 of record APFE031055936.1, on the reverse strand, counting down.
ACCTCAATGGACTCTTCCCAAATATCTGCAACTCTGAACTCTGATCTACTCATACCGCTGCTGCTATTGCTCTACTACTACTCTGCATTGCTCTTTCAACTATTTCAATAATGAGTTTGATCTCTCCAAATCCTAAAGTACTAACTTCCATAGGGCTGCTCCCTCTGAAACTAGACTTTCTTTGAGTCTCGATCTCCCTATGGGAAATCACTCTGTTGACGCCTAATCTTTGGGATTAGGTAAATCCATGTAAATATTGTAAATAGTAAAATAAATGGAATTGGAAGATGAAGAGACATTGGGAAGTGAAACTCAATAGTCTCCCTCTCCATGTATATATCCATGTTCTATCTTAATGCAAAATCAATGAGCTTCGTGGAGTTACTCCTAGCCTGACATGGTATCAGAGCCAACTTCCAAAATTAGTTTTATGCATTGTAAATCTTGTTAGTGTTCTGCCATATTCTGTCCATCTGTTCTCTGCCATATTCTCTGCAAGATTTTGTGCATTCAAATCACTCGGTGCTGCGTTGAATGCCCACTGTGAGCACTGGTTTTTGAAGCGTTGAAAGGATTGTGCGTAACTCTTGGTCACTGGTTGAATTATTTGTGCATTGAAGACTGGTGTATAGTAACAATGAGCAGCGTATGGTTGGTGTGTTCGTTGACTAGTGCGCGTAGGGTGCTGCATTATATGTGAAGGTGTTCGACTGGTACGCGTTGTGATGGGCATATGTATGCCTTGAAGTGAAAACTGTAAATGATGTGCATTGTTTGAGGATCGAGCTGGTATCGTGGAAATCCTCATAAGCTGTTGCCAATTGGAAGACGAAAGGAAAGTATTTTTCATGCTCTGTAATCTTTGAATTTAATAAGATTTATTGTGGATGCTGCAAGCCATGTTGAATTGTCAACTTGTGCTATTCGTTGTTCAGTTAATATACCTCCTGGTGCAGTCATATATATATGATACATTGAGTTTTTTCTGTTTTTTCTGTATGAGAGCCGTATGGTGTTTTTTGGTGAACAATGATTAAAACACCCATAGCATAAAAATTCATACATATGAAAGGTTATGGAAAATTCGTTGAACTCCTTTTGAATGGGCATAATTCGTTGAACTCTTTTTTTTATGAAATTGCCATATAAATATGATGGCATACAATTCAAAAGGGGCATATATATATATCTATATATATATATATATATGATATGGAGTAATATGAGTATGTAGGAGTGATATATTATGAGTTTATGAAATTGCCATATAAATATGATGGCATATAATTCAAAAGGGGCATATACGATAAGTGATATTCTATATGTTTGGAATGTTGAAGGAAATGTAACTAGGTTTGGTCTTCATAAATGTACTTTTGATATTTGTACTTTCAAGAAAAGAAATATTATTTTTATAATATATGTCAATGAGTTTCTTGTTCATTGAAATAGGTCTAGCACTAGTTAAAGTGCTATAGGTAAGTCAAATAGTCAAAAGAAAAAAGGTTGAAGACCTTAGAGGTCATGTTACGTCACTTACACCATGTATGATTATGTATTAAAGTCAAGAGAATACCTCCAAGCAAAGTCAAGTCTCCTCCTATGCAAAAGGCATCATCAAAGAAGCTCCTTCAAGCATGCAAAACCACCATAGAAACCATCTGAAGTCTACACAACAAATCGGCCTACAAAGAGTTAACATGTTGGCCTAAAGGGAGGGACAATCCTCTATATATAGAGGCTGTCCACTCCAATATAACACACCAAGATAGCTCTGGAATCAACGAGGAAAAGGAGGTAAGAAAAGAACGAAGGATGAAGAAAAGGGGTTCCAAGGGTAGTGAAGGAGAAGGGTACATAACTGAAGTCGAGAGGACTGTTTTCTAGGGTAGAAAACAGTGACATGTGCAAAGAGGGAGAGGGTCTCTCTGCTGTTATAGCAGCCCTCTACCACAACCACATAAACCTCATCATTTGGGCTAAGAGCATAGACCTAAAGTACCTCCCACTCAAGCGAAGAAGAGTGAAGGTAATAACATCGTTCTAAAGCCTATTACAGTCACACGTGCGAAGGAAAAGGAGGCTGTCTCTGCTGTTATAACAACCCTCCTATTACAATCATTCAAGTTGATTGGTTGGTGAAGAGAAGGAAGGGACCATCTCAAGAAAAGGACTTATCAAAAGGTGTCTCTTCTAGAGCAAGTGTAACAAGGTTTATCAACAATTGAAGTAGAACGAAGTGCTGGAAGAAGGACGAAGTGTCGGGGAACGAAGTGCGGAAGTAGGTAGACAAAGTGTCGGGGAAACATAGTGCAGAGAAAAGGAAGGACTTGACTTGTGCTTGGAGGTCCTTCTAGTCAAGGGTCTAGGGTTTGGCATTGATCAAGAAAGAAGCTTCAATAAGAGAAAACTTATCGAAGGGTTTTCCTCTCAAGAGAAGAGAGGTTTTGGCCCTGGCAAAGAGCCAACATCTTGTGTTCTTGTTCTTATGTTTTGGTAGCAGTTTGATGAAGTACACACACATGCATTAATAATAAGAATAAGAAGATTAAGCTAACAAGAAAAAGTAAAAAGACTCCACAAATTGTTATCAAGTAATGAAGAATCACACTACCCTTATTTGCCCTAGATTCTTCAACATGGAATATATGTCTACATTAAAAGCTTTGCCTTTTATATGTTAAATCAATTTCGTACCTATTTAAGAAGGCAAAAAATAAGGCTGTAATTATTTTGGAAACCAAAAGTAGAATTTTTTTTTTTGATGATGCATTCACTCATCTCCATTGTGAGAGTAGTTCTCTCTGGCAAAGAGAACTATCATGAGTGGTCTTGGAAGATAAAACACACTCTCATTTTCAATGACCTTTGGAAAGTAATTTGTAAAGGAGAAGGAGACAATGCACCTTAAAAGCCCATTTCAGATGAGGAGCTTGCCATTAGGGAAAACAAGAACAACAAGGCCTATGCCTTGATTGTAGCATTAGTAAATGAAGAGGTGAGTCGACATATTTCTCCATTTTCAAATTCCTTTGAAGCCTTAAAGAAGTTGAAGGAATTATATGACTCACACTCTGAACTTGAAGTTGTTCAGTTGATGATAAAGTTGTTCAATCTTGAGTTGAAAAATCATGACCCTCTTACCTTAGCATCAGAAGTAAGATCCATTATGCATGACATAAACGCTGCTGGTGTTGAAATATATATTCCTCTCATAGCTTATGTCAAGGCACTATATCGCACCTATTCACATTATCTTGAGTCATTGCAAGCAAGTGGCAACCTTAAGGAGATTACCTTTGACTCCCTTGAGAAGAAGTTTGCTAAGAGAGAAGGATTTTGTGAAGAAGACAACTCCTCAATCTACTGAAGAAGCTGTGTGCCTTGCACAGAAGGAGAAGAATCATGCACAAGATTCTTCTAGAAGAAGAGGTGGTCAAAGAGGAATAGGAAGGAAGAATTTTAGAGGCAGGGGGGGCAGACATTTCCAAGGAGACAGGTCTGATCTTCATTGCATATGATGCAATAGAGATGGACATGATGCATCCACATGTAAGCTTCCTTGGGACAAAATTGAGCAAGAAAAAAATGAACGAAAAGGTAAAAACACTGAGAAAGGGAAAGGAAAAGCACCTGAGTCCGCTCATTATGTTGTGGCACATTGCAGCATTGGAGGAACTGAAGACTTATTTAATACTTCACTTGCTTCATGGAAATATGCTTGGTTGCTTGATTCGGGAACAACTTGACACATGACTTTCAGAAGAGATTTCTTTGAACAATTCACTGATAATGTTGATGGAGTAGTATACTTTGCAGACAAGTCAAAACTCAAGCCATTAGGGCTTGGCACGATCAGGCTCAAACTACCCATTCTTCTAGACTTTCTTCTACATGATGTTCCATACCTCCCAAAGTTGAGGAGAAACTTGTTGTCTTTGGTTCACATCTGCCAACAAGGACACTCCATTCACACATTTGATGGCAAGGTTGAGGTCAGAAAAGCATCAGATCACTCACTTGTCATGACTGGGATGGAAGAAGAAAGACTTCTGAAGCTGCAAGGAACCTCTACTCGTGCACAAAACGTTTCATACAGTTCTCACTATGATGAAGGTACATTTCCATCAAGCCTTTTGTGGCATGCTAGATTTGGACACTTGAACTATGAAAACCTTCGTTTGTTGAAGAAAAATGGTGTTATTGGTTTGCCTACAATTCCTAGGAAACTTAAGCAATGTGATGCTTGTATCTTAGGAAAGCATAGAAAACAGTGTTTTCATGATTCTCATTCCAGAGCACATAGAAAACTTGAACTCATTCATTCTAATTTATGTGGCCCAATGCCCGTTCCTTCTACAAACGGTAATAAATATATGATGACATTTATTGATGACTACACTAGAATGTGTTGGGTTTATTTATTGAAGAACAACTCTGAAGCTTTTGAAACATTCAAGAACTTTCATGCATGGATTGAAAAGGAATTTGAAAACTATCTTTGCCAACATGGGATCAAACATCAAACAACTATGCCTTATAATCCCCAACAGAACGAAGTCGCTGAAAGAATGAACAGGGCAATCGTCAATATGGTACGTTCCATGATGTTTTTCAAGAATGTTAAACTGATGTTTTGGGAGGATGCAATTCTATGTGTTGTGTATATAAAGAATAGGTTTCCATCTAATGCTATAAAAAGCAAGACTCCCTATGAAATGTGGTATGGCCACATTCCTTCGGTGAGGCATCTCAGGGTTTTTGGTTCCACCTGTTATGCCTTGATACCCAAGGAACAAATAAACAAACTCAGTGCAAGAAATCACAAATGTATCTTCTTAGGGTATTCAAACACCTCCAAAGCATACTGTCTCTATGATGAAGTGAATAATAAGTTTATAATATCTAGAGATGTGATCTTTCTTGAATCTTCCAAGACTGACAATGTTGTTGAGCGACAACTTGATCTCTTGGATAGATTCAAACATGCAAAGTCTTTCGAGAGTTTGATAATGAGATTCCACATCTTGAAGTGGGGATCCCTATACTGGATCAATCTGTGGAATCTTCTTTTGAAGCACTCTCTCCCTTGCATGAAGCTCCAACCATTGATGACACTTTGAGTGATGTGATTGACAAAATTGGGAGGCTAAATCTTGATTCAGCCCTAATTTAGTCAATTGAGCAGTCTGGGCCATCCTAGAAAGGTCCTCCAAAATGGCTGACAAAGACACTTGAAAGTGTTCGTCTTAATGAGGTTGGAAAAACTGGAACAAGAAGCTCTATTAGACAAAATGGAAGTGATATAGACAGTCCTGATTCACCTGTTGATATGGATGTTTCTTATGATTGCGAACTGAATTTATCTATAGATTTCGAATCAACTTCCTTCAAAGAAGCCGCTTCTCATGATGAATGGAAAGAATATGATGCTTTGATAAAGGATGGCACCTGGAAGCTGGTTAATCCTCCATTAGGAACCAAACCAATAAGCTGCAAGTGGGTCTTCAAGAACAAGTTTAAAGTAGATGGCTTACTTGACAAGCACAAAGCTCGGCTCGTGGCAAAATATTTTGCACAGAAGGAAGGAGTCAATTATGAGGAGACTTTTTCCCCCACAACAAAATGGGTTACCATCCAGTCACTCTTTTCCTTCGCAGCTCAGAACGGTTGGAAAGTCCATTAAATGGATGTAAAAATTGCTTTCTTGAATGGAGATCTGAAAGAGAATGTTTTTATGTCCCAACCAAAAGGATTTGTTGTGAAGGGTCAGGAATACAAAGTATGCAACCCTGTAAAATCCTTGTATGGCCTCAAGAAAGCACCGCGAGCTTGGTACGAGAAATTGACTGAGCATCTTTTGAAACTCAATTTCAAACATTATGATCTTGATGATGCAACTTTGTTTGTCAAGGAAATTGGCAAAACAATTCAATATCTTGTGGTGTATGTAGATGATCTTCTGATGACAACGAACAGTGAGAGCTACATTGCATCCATAAAGAAAGAACTGAGGAAAGGTTTTTGAATGACAGATTTGGGCTATGTTCACTACTATCTTGATATTGAAGTAACCTAACATCCAAAGCTTATATTCCCCTCAGAAAAAGTACATTGGAGATTTGTTGAACAAGTTTGGCATGGCTGAGTGCAATCCTTTGACTACTCCAATGGAACGGAACTTAAAGTTCACATCCACTAAAGGAAAAGAATTTGAGGATGCAACAAAGTACAAACCAGTGTTTTAAAAACCGGCTGGTTTTAACCGACAACCGGTCAAACCTGCCGGTTAGCAAAGGCCACCGGGTCAAATAGGCTTAAAAACTCGGTTTACCTCCCAACTTCACCGTTTTTTTTGCCCTAACCGATCCTAACTGACTGGTTTAGGATGAAACCGACCGGTTTATGGTCTAAATTGGTAACCAGTCAAACCGGCTTAAAAACCCGGTTTACCTCCCCACTTCGCCCTTTTTTTGCCCTAACTGGTCCTAACCGGTTGGTTTAGGACGGAACCGGTCGGTTTGTGGTCAAACCGGCCGGTTCCATCCTAAACCAGCCGGTTAGCTGCCATGGCCACGGAGGACTCACACAACGATTTCTCCAAGGTGCTTAGGGTGTTTTGGAGGGAAAGTAAGGGTCCTTTCCCTCCAAAAACACCCTCTCCAAGCCTTTAAAAGGCCCTTCTCCCTCTCATTTGTCTCACACATCTCATTTGGAGTATTTGTGAGTTTGCTTGGGAGCTAGAGAGTGTTGAGTTTTTGCTGGAGTAGTTGTCTTGGAGGCTTGGAGTTGGAGTTGGAGCTATTTTGGAGATAGTTTGGAGCTGTCAGTGGAGCTGGCATCTTCAAGAGGAGGCTAAGGAAGCTAGTTTGCATTTCCAGGTAAGGATTTTCACTTGAAAATTCCTCATTTGACTGCTGTCCACGTAGTAATTTTTTTTATGTGTTATAAACTTCTAACTTCTATTGTCTATGCTATCAAATCTCTAGTTCTATGCTATCAAATTTTGTAGGCTACATGTGCATTTGTTTTCCTAAATTTAGCTTTGGTTTTCCATGTTTCTTAGTTGCATTTTTTTTTTAAATGGCAGATTTCTTTGCAAATTGTAATTATTTCAAGCAAACATGGCTCCAAAAGGAAAGGACAGTGCATGGGCTCATTGTGATGTGATTGATGGAAAAATGATATGCAAATTATGCCATAAATCTATTGGAGGTGGGCGTATTCTTAGATTGAAACAACACTTGGCTGGGGTAAGAGGCCAAGTAAAGCCATGTGATGCACCAAATGTAGTGTTAGGTCCTATTAGGGCAGAATACCTTTCCAAGCTTGAAAAGTTTCATGAGGATAAGGCTAGGGAGAAGGCCATCCAAGATGACATTGCAAGGAAGAGGGAATTATTAGAAGCCATGAAAGAGAGTGGGTATGATGATTATGAGATTCAAGACTCCTTTTCTATCCCTTCTACTAATGACCCCTTTCACTATGTTCATCCTTTTTTTGGCCAACTATCAAAAGGAACAAAGAGAACAAACATCTAAAGTTATTTCTCATCTTCTGCCAATATTGCCTCTTCTAATCCCACTTCCTCCTAGCCAAGTCGTCAACCCACTTTGGATCAACATTGGAAAAAACAGTGCAAAGAAACTTCTCATCATACATTGCTAGATGGTGGTATGATTCAGATATCCCATTTAATGCTTGCTCGCTCACCTTATTACCAAGCTATGTGGGACTCTGTTATAGCTGCAAGAAGGGGCTTCAAAGGCCCCAGTATGCATGAATTGAGAGGAGATCTTTTGCAAAAAGAGATTTCTTCCATTGATGAGTATTTCGCTGAGTATAAAGATTCATGGCTCAAAATAGGTTGTTCCATCATGTCAGATGGATGGACCGATGGAAAGAACCGCACTATCATTAATTTCCTTATTTCTTGCCTTCAAGGAACCATGTTTTTGAGATCAGTTGATGCATCCGATAAGGTGAAGGATGCAACCCTTTTATTTGAGCTTTTGGATGACATTATCCAGGAAGTTGGGGAGCAAAATGTTGTGCAGGTCATCACCGATAATGCCTCAAACTATGTTCTTGCTGGAAAGATGCTTGAGTCCAAATATAGGACCATATTTTGGATTGCATGTGTTGCACATTGCATAGACCTCATGCTTGAGGACATAGGCAAAGTGGAGTGGGTAAAAAACACTATAGAGCATGCCAAGTGCATTACAAAATACATTTACAACCACTCATGGGTATTGACTAATGAGGAAAAACACTGGTGGCAAAGAGCTTGTTAGGCTTGCAATTACGAGATTTGCAACTCATTTCTTCACGTTGTAATGTCTCAATATTCAACATAAAAACATGTAGAAAATGTTTTCTTATGATGAATGGACTAAATCTTGGTGGGCTTGTAGACAAGATGGAAAAGACACCAAAAAGAAAGTGTTTGACAATTATTTTTGGAAAAGGTCTGTAGAGCTTGTGAAAATTACCAAGCCCCTTGTTAAGGTGCTAAGGATGGTGGATGAGGAAAAATTGGCCATGGGTTACATTTATGAGGCTATGGATCAGGCAAAGGACAAAACACGGGCAACTTCCAAGGACAGGTTAGCTAAATATGGCCGTATATGGGAGATCATTGATAACAGATGGAACAATCAATTTCATCGTCCTATACATGCAACTGGGTATTTTTGGAACCCAAAGTATCATTATAAAGCTTGGCTAGGAGATCTGCAGGATGGGGAGGTCAGAGCTGGATTGATTGATTGCTTGGAGTGCATGGTCCCTAGCCATGCAGACCAGTTGGAAATACATAGACAACTTACTGTTTTCAGTATGGCAAGTGGTACCTTTGGCAAAAACTTGGCAAAGATGGCAAGAGATGTGGATCAACTAAGTAAGCAATTTCAATTTCCAATTTGTTTTTATTTTCAAGTTAAAATTGTTTACAAATTTACAATTCAAATTATAAACTAAGTTACTAATTAATGTCTTTTTCTTTGCAGCACATTGGTGGGAGTCATTTGGTGGCTAGTGTCCTCAATTGCAAAAGTTTGCAATTAGAGTCCTCAGCCAAACTTGCAGTGCTTTAGGTTGTGAGCGCAATTGGTTTGTTTTTGAGCGCATACACATGAAGAAGAGAAACCGTTTGGACAAAAACGGTTAAATGATCTTGTCTTCGTGCAATACAACCTTCGACTAAGGAGGAACCAAATGATGAACAAAACACCTGACCTAGATCCCATTGTGTTGGACGATATTGATCCAACATCAGAATGGGTGGAGGAGACTAAAGACCTTGTGTTTGATGCTGATTTTGATATTGACATGGCATTAGCGGAGGATGAAGCAGATTTGGTGGCGACATCAGAACCAGGATTAGTAGCGGCATCAAGGAAAGGCAAAGAACCAATGGAAGGCATTAGTCGTGCAAGTCGACAAACTCGTGCTTCCATTAGGTCCACTACTTTTGTTATTGGTGGCATTGCTACTGAGGTTGCAGTTTAGGCTGAGGCATCCTCAGACTCTGAACCAGATGATGTCTATGTAGCTCTTGATGATGATCCTGTGTCTAGTAGTGGTGATGAACTTGATGATTGATCATGTGTACACTGTAGACTTGTAGTAGGCCAATGGCCTCATAGCTTGCAGCATTGTTTTTGGACTTTATAGGCCATTTAGAGCCTCATTACTTATGTACTTTACTATTTTGTCGATGATATGTATTGCACTTGGTGCCATTTTGATATATTCACCTTTACATGGTATATAAAAAAACAGACTTTGCATATTTTGGAATCATGGTTTTAAATCTTAAAAATAGTTTTGTTTTATTAAAAATTAATTATTTAATGTATTTTTCTAAAACCGGTTCGTTTAGACCTGACCAGTGCCGGTTCGACTGGTTCCGGTTCGAAACCTGGTTCATTAGGTGGACCATTCTGGTCACAGGTTTTGGTTTTTAAAACATTGGTACAAACAGCTCGTAGGAAGTCTCAACTACCTGACTACTACCAGACTAGACATTTCATTTGCTGTTGGAATCCTCTCCAGGTTGATGCAAAAGCCTTGTGAGGGTCATTGGTTTGTCGATAAAAGAGTACTAAAGTACTTGAAGGGAACTCAAGACTTTGGACTCAAGTATACACAGGTGGGTGACTTCAGCTTGATTGGATCCTCTGATTCAAGTTTTGATTTAGATAAAGAAATTGGGATATATACTTCAGGTTATGTTAGGAGTCTTGGATCAGGAGTTGTCTCCTGGAGGTCACGCAAACTATCAGTTCCAGTGGATTCCACAATTGAGGCGGAATATGTGGTAGCAGCTAAAGCAACGAAGGAAATTGTGTGGCTTAGGAAAATCCTGGAAGATTTGCAGGAGAAGCAAGTGCATTCAACTCCTCTTTTGATTGACAACACATCTACAATAAAGCTAACCAAGAACCCAAAGTTCAATGGTCGAATGTAGCACATCAATACAAAATACCATCTGATTCGACATCATGTTGAGGCCAAAACAATCCACCTACGACATTGTTCCACAAATGAGAAGATTGCAGACATCTTCACCAAAGCGCTTTGAAGGGAAAAGTTTGAAAGATTCAAAATGATGCTTGGACTGACCAACATCCCTTTAGATTAAGGGGGGGAATGTTGACACCTAATCTTTGGGATTAGGTAAATCCATGTAAATATTAGTAATAGTAAAATAAACGGAATTGGAAGACGAAGAGACATTGGGAAATGAAACCCAATAGTCTCCCTCTCCATGTATATATCCATGTTCTATCGTAATGCAAAATCAATGAGATTCGTGGAGTTACTCCTGGCCTGACTCTCTCTACTCCCTCTTGGCAGCTCACACTGTCCTCCTGTACGGGAAACTGGATTGTGTAGCTCTGCACTGGGAATCTGTTCGCTGGAATTGCAACTGCAAATCGCTTTGCCAGTGTCAATGCATCTAGCTCTGCATCTGTCTCATGTGTACTCATTGCAACTAGATTTGTAGTTGTCATTTGAATGACTCGCTGTCTGAACGTGCTATTATGATATTATGGGCCCTCGTAGCAAAGGGATGGCCTTGTTGCAACAATTTGGAACTAATCTAACTGATCTCCTTGTTGCGTCTATGCTGGACTGTGCCCATCTTGACACGCTGAAGTATCAAGCTTCATCTCCTCATGGGTCTGGTGCTCCACTATCTCCTTTCGAGCCTTGTCCTTGGCTGGGACTTTTCTTCGCTTTGCAACTCGTACTAGACAACTCGTATTTCTTTCTGTATCTATCCCTAGCAACTGAAAGTCGATTTGCTGCCAGAACTGCAACGTGGCTAACTCATACTGCCTATTTTTTCAAATCTCATATGGCCATCTCTAGAAAGTTACAAAATTTGCAAAACTCAAATATTGAAGAAATAAATAGGAATCTCCTCGCTTTCCTGCTTCGCTGCTTCTATGTTGTTCACACTTCTTCCTGGAGTGAGAAAATCTACCTGCTGCTACTGCTAATTGCGATTGGAAATACTGGATTTCTGAAACTAGAAACCCTCTAAGAGAAATTCCCTCGTGTGTGCACTTTCTCTTCCACTCGACACTGGATCTGCTCTAGCAAACTGTTGCAAACCCTTTGTGCTTGGACTAGGAATCTGGTCTGTGAAAAAATTCTGAGCTGCTCACCTCCTCTTGTGCTACACTCGCGAGTTCTGTCTGTACTTGCGCACCTCGCGGTTGTACAGACTCCAAAGAAATCTTGTGTGGCTCTCGTGGATGTATTGGGTGATCTCGCGTGAAACTCTTGGTTGTACTAGTCGAACCTGCGCTGCCCTTAGAAAAAATTCGTTTTGCAACTCCCTCTGAGTTGCGGATTTTGCCCTTCGCCTCTGAGCTTCTTGTCTATCAACTATGCTCTGATACCATGTGAAAATTCCTTGAAATATAGCAACTGGAATTAATTCTTTTAACTGATTGACCATTTATTAATTTTCTGATTAATATTGAATTAATCACATTGCAATTTATTCACAAATAAAACTCTGCAAAAAATAAACTGGAAATTAAGAAAATACTAGCACACGCACAAAAATGACAACTATTATTGGACAATTGTCCCCGTAAAAATCCAATGTGGGAAAGCTGGTGCAATATCTGAGGGTTTTATTATTAAGCAGCAGTGAGAAATTCCAAGTGCAATCTCTGGATTCCCAATTGGCAATCCAATTAGCGAAATAATCAAGCCAAAATATCTGTGAGGCAAATACCTCAATACCATGCTTGATCTAGCTTCGAAAATTGTCAAATCTAGTTGTTTGTACAACCTCACAGGCTCTAACTTGCTATGCCCCAGAATTGCTGGAAAGATGACATCTTGGCTGATTCTACCTCTGGAAGTGATTCGCTTGGCCTCTTAGAGATTTTCCGGACCAACTGCAACTGAATCACCCTTCCTCTAAGCAAAATCGGTCTCCCTCTGAAGCTATATGCGCTGGATCTGCACAACCTCTGGGAAATGCAACCCTTCTGCTGTTGCCTCTCCGAAACTGGAAAACTTCTTCCAGACTCACTGTCTCTTCCCTTCTCTGGCTCGAACTCTTTCGACAAAATGCTGCTCTTTGGAAAATCGATCTGCCCAAGGAAACTTGTTCTCCAAGTGTTTTTCTCCATCTACCGATCAACCTCTTCTTATAATCTCCAGTTGGGACTCCAACGGCCACGATTAAAACTTAATCGATGGTTGAGATCATCTCCAAGTCGATCTGTGTGAGTTTTTAGAGAATTCTCACCTTTCTCAATCAATTACTATTAATTAACCATTTCCTAAGTTAGACTTGGGAAATTTTTAATTATGGTCAATTAATTTAATTGAGCCATCTCTAGGTGGAATTTCGAAAAATGGTTTCTAGGTTTTTGAGAACTCCTGTGTTTTAGCCTCTCCACAAAGTTTTGAGACTAGAACACCATCTGATGCTACAAAAACTAACATCAACATGGCCTTCCAATGACCCTACATCATAATGATGTCATGATTTCAGCTTGCATATGGATGGCTAATTCATAACTTGTGATAGCTACTTGGTCGGCTTGTGACCAACACTTATTTTAGCACATTAGTTTATAATTTTAGGGGTTCATTAGGCTAATTTGATTTAGAGAGACTCATATAAATAGAATTGAGTCTCATTTGTGAGAAACCATCATCATCACTTGGATTCTTTTCTTGTAAAAGAACTCACACTTTTTCTTTGGAAACTATTGGAGATTCTTTGATGCATTTTGACATTTGGAGCTGAAATTTTCGATCTTCTTTGGAGCTACTTCATGATTTGTGGTTGGATATATCATATTGTCATCTTGTAAGTGCTTCTTGTTGAATATTTTTCTTGGAATAATGTCTAATGTATGAAATTGTTGCAACTAGTTAATGCTCTTGTGCCCTAATTTGTTAACTACCATTTTGGAAAGCTATTTGGTTGGCAATTGCATATGTTACTCATTGCATGACAAATGATGAATGTTCCTACTACCTAATGGATGAGATTTTGTCTTTCTTATATGAAACTCCATAAAGCTTGAGTGGGTAAATGTTAAAGGTTTTGGCCTATTTTGCATCATCTTAGACTCCATAGCCCAAAGGACTAGGCACTGGTCCAAGAAGTTTGGTGATCAACTTCTCTTTTCTCCATCTTTTCTCCTCTTTAAATATTTGGCACCTATTTCCTAGGATGGCTAGCTAGGGCATCAAGCAAAATCCATTGGAGGGTGAATTTTGGGATTCCGTTGGGACAAGACTCTTCTTTGAGGTTTGGTCCAAAGGATCTGCAATTTCGTTTGATTTCTCACGGTGATCCATCCATAAATTCTTGTGCCCTAGAAGGGAAACCTCGTTTTTATTTCCTTGGATAGATGGTTTTCTTGAGGGTTGTATGATCCTTGTACTTGGTGGAATAAATCATAAGAAACCCTTTCTCCTCCCTTGCCTAGACCTAGTGAGTACCTTGGAGGTATTTCTTCCCACGATTATTCATAAAACCCTAGGTCTAGCGCAACTCTTTCTTAGGTCTCTCAAATAAAGCGAAGAGTCTTTAGAAGTATTAAGATCATTACATAGATCTTTTTTGAGAGGTCCTACCTCATCTCCTAGAGTCTTGACCTTAGGAACATTGATTACCATCCTCAAATCTAAAACCCTAGGTCTTGATCTCTTCATCTCAAAGCTTTTCTTGGATAGCTTTTAGCTTTCTTGAAGCATCAAACCATTATCGTGTCTCTCCTTGAATGGGTTTTGTGGAATCACTTCACACCTAAATCATTGATCTATTTATCCTAAGTGATTCCCTTCCTATCAGGACTCCTCCCAATTGGTGAAAGTCTGTAAAAACCAGGCGACCTTGACTAAGGTGATAGTGGGTCATTGTCCCGTTGTTGTCACTTAGTCTAGTAGTTGTCTCTTAGGTTTCCCTTCCTTAGGGCCTTGCTAGATTGTGTGGTAACAGGGCCCACTATGATTCGTTGTGGAAATCAAAGTTGCATCAAGTTCTATGAGAATCTAGTGTTTCATGACGGTCCATGCATACAAAGATCAGATACCACTTCATTAGAGACAGGGTCCAGAGAAGTGTTGTGAGATTGTAGTACATCTCCATTGAGTAGTAGGTAGTAGATACTCTCACCAAGCCTCTAGTGAAGGGAATGTTTGTGTTTTACAGAGACAAGCTAGGGGTGGTGGAAAATACCTTCCTTGTTAGGAGGGAATGTTGATTTTGTAGCCTCAGAAGGTCTTCTACATTAGCTTGGTGGCTTAGCATGTAGAAGATATTTGATTGTCTCTTTAGGTGCTTTCTTGGTGGAGTAAGTGATTATATGATTTCCTTCTTAAGGAAGAAAAGCACAATAATTAATTTAATTAATTATTGTGGACTATTAGGCCAAAGTTCTAAGGACAAATAATAAAATTATATAAGAGAATTAGATATAATCTCAGCCATTGGTCTCAAATGAGGCTTAGGATTTAATCCTAGCCATTGAACACTTAGGAGATTAGGGTTGGGGATTTTGGCTTAATGAAATTATAAAATAAGCCAAAGGGAGAGGTGAAGACATACAATGTTGAGGAAGTGATTTTCTCAAGAGTAAGAGGCTTGATTACACTGAAGAGAAGTGAGGAAAATCGTTGTGCTAGGGAATTTCGGGATAAATTCTAGGGAAATTGAATCTAGGAAAGATAGAGGTTGAGTCAACTAAAAAAGAGGGCTGAATTATTGGAGGACTGAAATATCTAGAGGCCGAATTTCTCAGGTTCGTAGTGTTGAATGGTGTTGTCATTGATGCCAACATCAAGCTTTGAATGCTTTTAATATTCGTCTAAGGAAGCATTGATTGGAAGCTCCACAACTCAAGAAGCCCTAGAAGGACGAGAAGCTCTTGCGGCGTGGTCATGATGCCCCATTTTTTATGAAGAATTAGGATGAGCAGCTCAGTGTTTTTGCAAGCAAGACCATCTTCATTACCATCTTCATTTGATGGCCCTTGTCATGCCGATTTAAATGGTAGGTGGCACGCCTCATAACTCCCCATGGTTGGGGAAATATACCTGATCAAAATTTGTGTCCTGAAAGTGTGGTCAAAGTCCCCAAAGTGAGATGGTGAAAGCAACTTAATGATTGGCTAAATAATTGATTAAATCATGAGGGTCTTATCAGTGCTTAAAATAACAATGTTCCTAACCCTAACCCAAATCAGCTGGCAAAGAAGGATTATTATTGAAGAAATTAATTAAATTTTTGGAGATTAATTTGGCTTGTAAAGGAGGCTAAGTTGGCCTCATAGGGAAAGTGATTTTTGGCTCCAAAAATATTTTCAAATGGAAATTGAAATTTTGTTTTTGGAGGGTTGGATCCATAATTCTTGATGAAGTTGATCCCCTCCTAGAAGCCTCCATTACCTCTATAAAAAGGGGACTCGTCACGCCCAGCTGAGAAGGAGGTCGAGTTTGGAAAGTTTTTTTTTGGGTTAATTTTGTATTTTGGGTATTGGCTTTTTTGTTGGCAGATCTCAAGCAATTATTGTCTGAGGCCAGGAGCAGAACACATATCTGGAGCAGGGGTCAAGTCACAAGGCTTTTGGGTTTCATTTTTCATTTTTTTTATGCTGAATTGTTGGGCTGAGATCATGTTACTGATGTGTTTCTGAAGCCATCTGAGGTGAAGTTGTGACTCTAGTCTACAAAGATCCGACTTATATTGAATGCATGAAACTGATTTGGAACTACATTAAAGGAGTGGCTTGAAGACTGTTCTGTTTGATTTATTTCCAAATTTATGATATCTTGTTCCATGTATGCCTTTGATGGTTAGACCAACGGTTAGACATAGTATGAGAATGTATCTGAGCTCTAAGTAATGCAATAGCCTGGACGATTGGAGCCTTCAATATTTCAAATTGATCTGAATTGCTGATCGATTAGAGACAAAGTGCGTTTTAGAGCTGACACAGTGTGCATGGATACCAAATATATTTGAGCTGAGTTACGTGTTGTGTGAATGCATTAATAATCTGATCATGTGGCTTCCTGTATCTAAAGTGAAGCAATGCAATGGTGCTAGCAGGATGAATTAAGGACGCTCCTGTGTTTTGCTTAAATAAGAAATGATCATAAAAACTCTGAGAAGTTCGTCTGAAGTATGTAGCTCTTTTAGCATTATATGTAGCACTTTTAGCATTATATGTAGCAGAAGCTGGATGATGTGCCACTCGAACAACAACACTGTTGACACTGTGTAATTTGAATTGGTGGAGCACTATTATATTTGGCACTAAATCACAACATATGAGATGTAGGGTCGACATGGATGAATCAGCTGGACATGCATATTGACACGTTGGACCTTTGTTTGTGAAGGAAAATATATAACTGACTATCTCATGATTAGCTGTTATATGGCTACATAGGTAGCAATATGATATTGAGTATTTAGTGATTGAACTATATCACAGAGACCACTCATTATTGACATAGTATACATAGACTGTGCAACAGTCACGTGAGACGTCGATGTATGGATGCATGGGAAAACTGCCAATTCCGCTTTTGGTCATGTTGGAAGTGCTGTCCATGCATTTAATGTGAGCCCAGTGGTAAAAGTGTTGCTAGAGTTTTTGTAGGACATGTTATTCAGTACAAATACCAAAAGCCTTTAGTTGAGTTTGTATTGCAGGGAATGGGATCTTTTGGAGCTATAGCTTAGTAGCCTTCGCTACTATTATTTCATGAGTATATTGTTGAGGACGATAATATATTAGATTAAAGCTGTTGGTGTTAATGTTTATATGGCTAAGTGTGGTTATCAGTATGACCTCATGTATGGCTGAGTGTGTTTGAATACATATCTGAGATACTAAATATGCAGCTCTTGATGTATGTCTAAATGAATATACTATTAGTTGTAACAATGACTTGCAAGACTAGCTGCCAGTTCACTTGCATGTTGTTAATTTGGGATACTACAAGGGTTTGGCAGAGATTGGGTTTGCATTGTAAAGAGATTTTTGACAACAACATCCTTTTGTTGTGCAGAGAAGAAGTTGGATTGTTGCTGAGTCAGAATTAAACGTGCTATTGATATATTGGGCAGATCTAAGGGTTTCTGCCTGAACTAAAGATGCCAGGCTTTAACAGAGTCTTGTGTATAGGGGTTGTACTTGTCAGAGTTATTGATGTTGCTAGGATTTGATCTTTTGAGCAGTGAAAGTTTATATAGCTAGTGATGACCTTGACAGCAGCGACATTTATTGTGAAAGTGACATGACAAAAACAGAGACAATACAATAGTTGTATTGATAGAAATGGCTGAGCAGTGGATCCAAAATAATTTATCTCATTCTTCTATCTTTTATCTTCGGGGAGATAGGGTGGTGCTAGGGCAGGTTGGAACCTGTACAAGGTGTTGGAGCATCCTTTTAGTTGGAGCTAATAAAAGTAAGGCATTGGAGCGTCTTTCTAGTTGGAGCTGTTAAATCAGGGTGTCAAAGCATCCTTTCAGTTGGAGCTGACAAATCAGAAGTTTGGAGCCTCCATCCAATAGTTGCTGGAGAATCTTGGAAGTTGGAGCTTCCTATTGATGTAATCCTTAAAGAACTATATTAAAAGCATTCAGTGGTTTTTCTCCTGGGAGGGTTTCCACCTAAAAATCTTGTGTACTGTATTTGATGTTTGTGCATTCTTGAATGGTGTTGCTGATTTATGTTTTAATCTAATGCTACTGATAATTAACACTTTGTAAAGTTAAAATTAACTAATTGAAATGAAACACTGATTCACCCCCCTCCCAGTGTTTCCAACACGCATGGGCTGTATGAAGGAAAAGAGGGGCCAAAATTGCTGGTGACAGAGGCCAAACTTCTCTAGAGGTCGAGTTGTTTCAATAGTGCCAATTTCCGATGGCTGATTTCCTTGAGGTTGATTTTTCCCAGTGGAGCCAAGTTCCAGGTTCCCAACAGTTGTATTATTCTGTGTATTCTCTGTGGGTGTAGGCCCAAATTTTCTTGAGAATTTTAATATGAAGGAAGATTGTGTTGGGCACAAATTTGCTGTTGTATTGTGATTGATTTCCCATTTTATTTCTGCTGCATTTTATTCTCTAAGTTAATATACTAGTGTGTTTATTTTATCAACAATTTCAGAAATATTTGAGATAAATATTTTCTGGGTTTTTAATAAATTGTTGAAGTAAAATAAATCAGATCTGGTATAAAAGAATTAAAAAAAAACGGATTAGTTTACCAATTATAAGATAGATATTGAGGACCTGCAATATCAAAATATGGTAATTTTGAAAGGATTCACATAGCTTATTGTTTGATGCTATGCTATGAATCCATTTGAAGCACTATAACGCTTTTTAGTATGGGAATTTATTTGCTTTCCATATAAGTGACATTATTTTAGTATAATGTTAGAACTGTGAATTTTACAGGCTCGACCTCTGCTGAATCATGCACTAGAATATAGAAACTTGGATGGTCTAGCTGACCCAAAGCTTCAGAACAATTATGATCAGGATGAGATGTTCCGTATGCTGCAGGCTGCAGCAGCATGTGTCCGTCATTCTGCTCAAAGGCGGCCTTGTATGAGACAGGTGAGTAGTAGGTCAGATTGGGTATGTATATTATGATTGTAGATCTATTTATTTGCATTAATATGATGGCTGGCCTCACAAATATTTATTTTGTTCAGGTGGCACGTGCACTAGAAGCTGACGGTGGTCACTATGACCTGAGCAATGGGGTTAAACCTGGCCATAGTGCTGAATACTCTGCAGACCACTCTGCATTCATCAGGAGAATTCGTATGATGGCTTTTGGAAATCAAGAATATGGTACTTATGACTACACTGTTAGCAGCACAAGTGAATATGGGCTCAGCCACTCTGTTTTTAGCAGTAGTTTGGCAAACAACAATATAACAGAAAGAAAACCATGAAGATATCAGAAGGTAGGAACGAAGTTGCCATCCTTTGGGTCACATGATGAGCAGGAAATCAGAAGCAGGTAACATGAAACATGTGAGTTTAACAGAAGCCATTTTTCAGGGACAACAGTTGGTAAAAGCTCAGGTGTTGTTCTATCCATGCTTTGCAGTGAAGTACATATATCAAGGTAAGTATGAATCTTATAAATATGTTCATTTGGCGACTGTCTTACATGTTTCTTTAATCTGATCACACAGACCTTCATTTGGAGGATATATGTATGATAATGTTTGGCAAAGTTGTTGTATGAACTTTTATTTTGAGCTGAGTAGCTATTAGACATCCACATTCTCACTCTGGCTTGGGAGGTCTGCGCCAACTCTTAAGTAATAATTTTGGAGGATAAAAGAAATATGAAGTTGTCAAGGTGTGGCAACAGCAATGGAAAATTTTGAGGATAAAAGAACCGTGATAACAGTTACATATAAAGTTGTGAAGGCGTGGGAGTGGCAATGGCAAGTTCTTCAATTGGGTTGGCTGTTTTTTATCTATCTGGTCTATCTTTCTAATTGGAACGGCAATAAGATCCATCTTAGGTTGTTCATAAATTTATAATATACCAGCAACCTTCAACTGTAGCAGGCAGCACCTCTATTATTATTCTTATTTGTACTCTTATCCCCCTGGTATTTGATCAACATGATTATATCTAACTTAATGCTCAATTAATTTTTCCAAATGCTTGAGCACTACACGAAGGAAAATGAAAAGAACTAAAGAACCAGATGACGTATAACCTGAGCTTCTTAATTTGAAAACTGATATCGATATTTGATCATTTAAAGACTATTTTTGAAAATAAAAACCCTAAACATGACATTATCTCCTCAGAGCAAAAGGCAAAAATGTATAACAATAAAATGGATATGCAAACTTACCACTATACAAGTAGTTCATGTACAAGCTTTAGTACTCCTAAGAAACAAGTAATAGAGTTTTTTGCTCTTTTTTTTTGCCATATTCAATGTGATCATATTGAAGGTCATCAAATGCATCATGAAGCAGGGTCAAAGATGAAAAGGGTCTAGAGCTTAATGGTGGAAATACAAGAGAAGCCATAAACTAGATAAATAATATAAAATGTTACTAACTTTTTAATCAATAAAAAAATGTAATACATATAATAATCCCTTAATAAGTATCTATGATCAGCAAATAAAACGAGAATATTGTGAATTAACTTGCAATTAACTTGCAATGTTGGCATGGACTTTCAAGACGGACAAAGACAAGTTTTCTTGAACAAACTGACTTTGTAGACCTGCTGAAAAGTAGATACATGAATGCCAGATTCTTGCTACAAGCATCTGAAATATTACCATTGAAAGTTTGCAACAATTACGTTTGACTGGCTGGCGATCTGAAACAAGAAATTAATTATGATTAGTTAATGTCAGAAGTATCTATAAGCAAACGTGATAGAGTTGAAGGCCCAAGTTTGATGCCTATATGGTCTTGTTAACGCTGTTATCTATACAAATCGATTACAGCCTATTAAACATGTTGAGGAATCTATTAAAATATTGTACAAGGATCATGATGAAGTATGAATCAAAATATTTATGCAATATAGATATGAAAAAAATATCTGTGAAGCTACACAAAATCATATTAAGTAATCAGTAATGGAAATATTCAGAATTAAGAAAAGTGCCTCCGAAAACAATGGTTTATGTTTTAGCTAACGGTGAGATGAGGAAGTATGTGGTAAAAAGGCAGTCATAATAGCAAGTAATTTCTCAAAATTTAATGACATACTAATGCTATTGATACTCCAGCGGTACATTGACAGCGAGTCCCTTTTGACAATGCTTTGTACTTGCAGTGGGGCTAGAAATTTTTTTCCTTGGAACAAAAAGAGATCATTGAATTTGCGTCTATTTAAATATAATTTAGAAGAGCAAGTTCATAATGACCAAGTAACTTTCAAGATAAATCTTATGTGGAACAAACATGATATATCATTGCATATGAAGGATTCTGTAGTGGTATGCAAGTAGTTTAAGAAATTTCCACAGAAGGCAAGGAACCAACATGATTGTTTTAGTAAATGAAGATATTAACAACTGCTTAAGAATTAATTGCACAAAAATATGAAAATTTCTTTATTTTACAATTAATATAAAAACTTGATGAATGATTATGTTCATGGAGTTATTTCCTAAGTGTAGTAGGTGAGTATGTAGAAATTTTGAAAATATGTTCATCTCAAATTTTTCCTCATTTCTAAGAGGCGACAGATCTATTTCATACAGTTCCCAGCTTAAGTGCCCTACAAGAAACTTAAATCTACCCAAATGCAAGAAGCAAACACTACGAAGACTTCAAGTATATATCATTTCAACAACCCCTAGGACAAGGTTTATCTCAATACATAAATTTAAAAATCATTTCATTAACAATGGAAATATCACAACATTTCAGATTTTAAGTCACATCAAAAGAAATGCCAGATCACTGAACATTTCACGTTGTCCCAATCACTCAGTCTATTAAAACAACCCTGAAACTTGTTCAAAACACATGAAAACCCTATCTGTAAATGAATCTACAATTCAAATTTAGGATAACAATAGTATACTTCATATTATCACGATAATGATGTTAAAGTACAATACCTTAATGCATCCCAAGTTGGTGCAACAAGTCCTTTTATGTAATTTAGGCAAAGAGTTTTCAATGCATCCCAAACCCTACGTAGGGTATCCACACTCATTTCAAACTCTTAACAACAATAAAAAGACCAAGCAAGGCATCCCACCAAGCTTGACAACTCAATAAAACAATCCAACATCATACCAACTCTTAAACCTTAGATCCCCTAGTTATATCTGATCTGAAAGTGAGATCTTAGATTAATATTAAGGTATTACAGACTCGTGCAGGATTTGTCTATATTACTTAGTGCAACAGATCGAAAAGATTGCGAATAATATAGACAATGAGTAGTTAGAGAAACATAACATATACACACACATAACAAAGCAAATAATCAAGGAGTTCACCCAAAACTCTTGGGCCACGTCTCCTGGTCCAACTTTTAGTGGCGACCTCTCTATTATGTCTTCAAGAGCAGAGTTTTTACAAATGTGAGCTCAAATTGAGTTTCAACACAACAGGAACAACAACAGGGTTTTGCTTGAATCCCTCAAGTCTTTCTGAGTACACAGACTCTTCCTCTCGCTCTCTGTCTCTGTTTTCTCTCTATCTCAGCACTGCCTGTCTCTGTCTCTGACATTGAGTGGCTTTTAAGCCTATCGACGCTTGTCTGTTCGTTTCCCCTCTTGGGCTCTCTGGCTCCCGGCGTCTGTCCGCTCAAATCCCCTTTGAGCGTTAACCAATCATGGTGTGAAGTCTTCAGGTATGGTGGCCACCTGTTTTCAAACGAAAGGGACCATTGACGCGTTGAAATCCCAAAAAAATATCGTCTCTGTTTACATAGAGAAATACACAGAAACGCTGTGAAATCTGCCAAACTGCCATTTATCGGACTTAAAATATTATCAATTCCACCTTATACTCCTATCGGGTCCACCTTTGATCGCTATCGCAGGTGGCAAGTGCCCATGAACCATGGGTTCCTTTGTATTTGGGTTTATAATAGAAAACCCCAAAGACAGAAAAACCTGACAAATGCATTATATCAGAACTCAAATAATATACAGCTGCATTTATAAATCCCGTTGGGTCCGGCTTTATCGCATGTCGCATGTCTCTTTTGACTTCCGATCGCTGATTGCTCCGATTGGCCTTATTGGCTATTGGTGCATCGGCGTATTGCATGGTCGCTGGCCTGTGGCATCACCCCTTACATAACTGCGATACGATATTGTGATGCAATACATCGCAATCGCATATCGCTGAACCTTCGGGCCGTGGGTTAAGTCCTTCCCTTGTGTTTTAGTGATGCAATATTGCGATTTAATCTAGGCCGTTGCTCTGCATGCTTGATCAACGGTCCTCGTTAGATCGCGTTGATCGCTATCACGATTTCCATAAGGCTGCTTCCGATTAACTCTGCTTGCCACCCCTGATTGCGATATGCTGATTAGATCTGGACTATTGATCGGCCAGAACCGATGACTCCGGTGCAATGTTGCTTTAGTCTCCGATAGAGTCTGCTTTTGCCATTTCTGCGTGTTTTTCGCCATTCTTGAAAATTTATCCTTGGCGATAGTTTTTAAGTGTTGAAGACTTTTTTAGAATCCATTTTGGATCACGCCTTCCCACTGAAAAGCTTTTGGACCACCAAAAGTTGGTTTTTAAGCATCGATCAAGTGAAGATACAACTTCCTCACTTGTCTAGTCTCTATTCATCGTGCACTGTTTGGTTTTGAACCTCTGAGTCTGATTCTCAAGTACTCAACATCTCCTCTGCGCGTAGTTCTCACCTTCCTGTCCATAACTGTGTCTTCCTGCAACTCATTGAGATATTCAGGCAACAGATCAATAGAAGGCCACTGACTTTGCTCTTCAGGATCTTCAATCAATGAAGGTTCATACAGTCTCAAGTTCTATGCATTAACGACTGAATAGATATGCATATAAGCTGGCAAATCAAGGCGAAAAACGTTTTCACCAATTTTCTCAAGTATCTTGAAAGGCCCATACCTTATTGGTTTCAAGTTTTTACCTTCATCTTGCATTCTGTCTTTGCTGATGTATAGCCAGACTTGATCACCAACTTGGAAGCTATGCTCAATTCGATGCTTGTCATGCCTTGCCTTGTACTTGGCCTGGCTTCTTTCCAGCTGTTCCTGCACTGCCTGGTGAATTTCTTGGATCTGTTCAATGAACTTGGTTGCTTTGTCCACATCACTATGTCCATCAACTGCTATGTCTTTACTAAAGACAAAATCTAAGGGAGACTTTGGTATAAAACCAAAACAAGTCTCAAAAGGAGATCTCTGAGTGGAAGAGTGCTTGGCACGATTGTCAGCATGTTGCACATAATATAAATGTTCATCCCAAAGCTTGGGATGCTTGCTGCAATAGCCTCTGAGCAACTGGATCACTGTTCTGTTGACCACCTCTGTTTGACCATCTGTTTGTATATGAAATGCTATGCTCTTCTTCAATTTGGTGTCCATCAATTCCCATAGATTTGACCAAAACCTTCCAACAAATCGGGAATCTTAATAAGATACAATAGAAGTGGGTAACCCAAAATGAACCCATACATGCTGAAAGAACAACTTCGCTGTTTGTTTCGCTGTAACTAGTGTGTTACAAGGTATCAAAATACACATTTTGCTGAACCTATCCACAATAACATATAATAATAATGACATTTTCTAGATTTTGGCAATCCCCCAACGAAGTCCATAGAAACACCCCAAGGACGAGAAGGAATTGGAAGTGGAGTGTACAAGCCTATTTTTCTAGTGCTGGGCTTGCTTTTAGCACACATGATACACCCTTTAATATATCTAGAAACTGTTTCATGCATTCTTGGCCAATAACAGAACCTTTGCAAATGTGCCACTGTTTTACTTACACCAAAATGACATGATATGAGAGAAGTATGTGCTTCTCAAATTATGTTAACTCTTTCAGTTTGTGGAATGCATAACTTTCCCAAATGATACAAGAGTTGGTTTTTAACATAATAATCCAATTCTTCTACTTGTTTGCCATGACTCAAAGTTGCATATACATCTTTAAAATCTACATCTTGAGCATATTGTTCAATGTAGCTTTCATGCATTACTGAGTTATGCTTAAGTATAGTAGATGCATGTATGATTGGTCTTGATAGCATATCTGCAACCTTATTGTGTATGCCTTTCTTATATTTGATGAAAAGATGAAATTGCTGTAGAAAACCCATCCACCTATAATGTCTTGATCGCTGCATTTTAGTTTGTGAGTGCAAATATTGAAGTGGTTGATGATCTGTATGTATATTGTTTCTTTAGGTAATGTTTCCACTTTTTCACACTCTGCACTAATGCATACAATTCTTTATCATATGTGGGATAATTAACTATTGCAGAATTAAATGTTTCAGAATGATAGCATATGGGTTTACCGTGTTGCATCAACACTGCTCCCATGGCATAGTCACTGACATCTGTTTCAATTTCAAATGGATGTTGAAGATCTGGTAGTGCTAGTACGGTGCTGTACTAATTTTTTCTTTTAAGGTGTCTAAGGCTTTCTGCTATTTGCCTCCCCATTGAAACACCTTGTTCAATCCTGTTAAAGCATGTAAGGGAGCTGCAATCAAGGAAAAGTTAGCAATAAACTTTCTCCAATATTGTGCTGCTCCTAGGAAACTCCTAACTTCTGTAGCAAATTTGGGTTTAGGCTAGTTCACAATGACTTCAACCTTAGAGGGATCTATCTTCAATTCACCACACCCTACAATATGACCCAAATAATTTAAAGATGTTTTGCCAAATTCACATTTTGATAACTTCACATAGAGATTTTCTCTTTTCAAAACATCTAAACTCTGCTTTACATGCTTCAAATGGTCTTCCCATGTTTTACTGGAAACAAGAATGTCATCTAAATATACAATTACAAAATCATCAATAAAAGGTCTGAGTACATCATTCATAACTCTTATGAAAGTGGCAGGAGCATTAGTTAAGCCAAAATGCATAACTAGCCATTCATATAGCGCTTGCTTTGTCTTGAAAACAGTTTTCCATGCATCTTGTTCTGCAACTTTGACATGATGGTAACCACTACGCAAGTCTAACTTGGAAAAGTAAACTGCTTCTTTCAACTGATCTAATAGATTATCAATGCGAGGAAGAGGATAACGATTCTTGATCGTTATTTTATTCAGTGCTCTATAATCAATGCACATCCTCCACGAACCATCTTTCTTTCTCACCAGTACGATTGGAGATGCACATGGTGATGTGCTTGGCCTTATGAACCCTTTATCGAGCAGCTCCTGTACCTGCTTCTTGATCTCTGCATTCTCTAAAGCGGATACCCTGTACATTCCGATGTTAGGTAATGGAGCATCTCGCTGCAAATGAATATCATGTACTATTTCCCTTTTGGGTGGCAGACCTTTAGGTTCTTGAAATAGGATATCATATTGTGAAACAAATTTAATTAAATCGGCTTTCTGTTTAGCATCATAGCCTTCAAATACATTGGTTTTATCAGGGGTCTTTTCCTTTACAACCATTAGTAAAAATTGCTTGCATGAATTTACAATTCTTATTCATCTACCTGAGTTTATGAGAGAATAGTATTTTTTAAGTTTATGATCTCTTACAATATATTTTATTCCATCTTTAGTGAGTTGATACTTATTTTCAGCTCTATAGAAATGGTTTTTCTATCATACAAGTAAGGACTTCCTAAAACAATACCACATATATCCAAGGGAACTATATCTAATTCAACCTCATCTACAAATGTTGACCCAATAGAAAACCTAAGTTTACATTGTCTTGTCACTTGTAGCTTTGCTTTATCACATACCCAACCTAATGGATATGGCTTCTTGTGAGGTGTTGTTAGTAATCCAACTTCTTTACAATTGTTTCAGAAATCAAGTTTACTTGTGATCCACTATCAAATAAAGTATCAATCTTTTGGTGCTTGGAAATAACTCTAATATGAAAAAGCTCATGTCTTTTCCTCTTATTATCTTCACTGTCAATAGATTGTGCAGAATTACTTGTAGATGCTTCAGAATTTTTACCTTTTATACCTGTGGCTGTGACTGTTATTTCATCACCTGAGTCTGATCACATGTCTTTTTGAATAACAACAACAATCTTCTTCTTCTTACCACCGAACTTCTTCGGTTTCAGCTCCGGATGTAAAGACCAGCAGTGTGCGTCATCGTGTCCATCCTTCTTGTAATGAGTGCATGAAGGTTTGTCCTTCTGTACAACATTTGTCTTCCTCTCCTTCCATTTCAACTTCTTCTTTTCCTTGTTCTTGCTTGCAGAGGGTTTTGATGATCCCCCAACCTCTGGGTTCACATTTTTGCCTCTAGCTTCTAGATGTGTAGCCTGAACTGATACATCATCTAGACTAGTGGGATTAAACATGAGAATGGTGTGCTTCAATTAGCTACGCAGACCACCTATATACTTCAACAAAGTTTCATGTGAGTCTAGAGATATGCCTAGAGTTAAAGCTTTTTTTCTAAATTCCTGGGTATAACTTTCTACACTTTGGCCCTTTAATTGGCGAAGATTTTTCCAACTCATCATTGTTTGCTGCATATAAGCTAGAGGATAGAATTGTTTTTTGATGGCAGAAACAAATTCATTCCACGTAGAAAGAATTTTACCATGTCTCTTCAGATCAGCTTGTGTCTTGCCTTCCCACCACACTAGTGCAGTTCCTCCAAGGCGAAGGCTAGCCAGCTGAATCTTTCTCCTTTCTGAATCAATGTTCTGCACCCTGCAATATACATCAATTTGTCTAATCTAGTTATCTAGCTTTTCTGCATTTAGTTCTCCATCGTAAATTGACAAATCAAACTTTACATCTAATTTAATCAAAGCTGTTTTCTTCTTTTTCTTGTCAGGGCTAGGAGATGAGGATGATGAAGGTGATGGTGGAGGAGACGATGGAGGAGGTATTTCCCCTTTCCCTTTGCCCTCTGGAGGGTCAACTAGAGAAGGTTCCTTGACTCCTTTGTCTTGTTTGGGTGGTGAAGTGCTTTCACCTCGACCCTTCTTAAATTCCCGATACATCTCTTCCACCATGGCTTGCATGGCCATAAAACTATTCATGAACTGAGATTCTGACTCCAATGAAGTTTCTTCTGCCATTCGCCTCCTAGGATAGACTCTTCCAATATCTGGATTAGCCTCAACAAGTTCTCCTTCTCCTAGTTTGAGCTTTGACCTAGTTAGAATTCAAGAATCCAACACAACCTTGTCTAACCTTAACAAAATCAAAACCAAAAGCTCTGATACCACTTGATCTGAAAATGAGATCTTAGATTAATATTAAGGTATTACAGACTCATGTGCAAGATTTTCCTATATTACTTAGTGCAACGGATCGAAAAGATTGCGAATAATATAGACAATGAGTAGTTAGAGAAACATAACAGACACACACACATAACACAACAAATAATCAAAGAGTTCACGCAAAACTCTTGGGCTATGTCTCCTGGTCCAACTTTCAGTGGTGACCTCTCTATTATGTCTTCAAGAGCATAGTTTTTACAACTGTGAGCTCAAATTGAGTCTCAACACAACAGGAACAACAACAGGGTTTTGCTTGAATCCCTCAAGTCTTTCTGAGTACACAGACTCTCCCTCTCTGTCTCTGTCTCTGTTTTCTCTCTGTCTTAGCACTGCCTGTCTCTGTCTTTGACATTGAGTGGCTTTTAAGCCTATCGGCGCTTGTCTGTTCGTTTCCCCTCTCGGGCTCTTTGGCTTTCGGCCTCTGTCTACTCAAATCCCTTCTGAGCGTTAACCAATCATGGTGTGTCGTCTTCAGGTATGGTGGCCACCTGTTTTTAAATGGAAGGGACCATTGGCGTGTTGAAATCCCAAAAAAATATCGTTTCTCTATTTACACAGAGAAATACACGGAAACGCTGTAAAATCCGCCAAACTGTCGTTTATCGGACTTCAAATATTATCAATTCCGTCTTATAATCTATCGGGTCTGCCTTTGATCGCTGTCGCAAGTCGCAAGTGCCCATGAACCATGGTTTCCTTTGTATTTGGGTTTATAATAGAAAACCCCAAATACATAGAAAAACCCGACAAATGCGTTATATCGGAACTCAAATAATATACAACTGCATTTATAAATCGTTGGGTCCGGCTTTATCACATGTCGCATGTCGCTTTTGACTTCCAATCGCCAATTGCTCCGATTGGCCTTATCGACTATCAGCGCATCGACGTATCGCATGGTCGCTGGCCTGTGGTATCACCCCTTACATAATTGCGATGCAATACATCACAATCGCATATCGCCGAACCTTCGGGCCGCAGGTTAAGTCCTTCCCTTGTGTTTTAGCGATGCAGTATTGCGATTTAATTTGGGCTGTTGATTTGTGCGCTTGATCAACGGTCCTCATTAGATCGCGTTGATCGCTATTGCGATTTCCATAAGGCCGCTTCCGATTAACTCCGCTTGCCACCCCCGATTGCAATATGCTGATTAGTTCTAGATCGTGATCGGTCAGATTCGACGACTTCGGTGCAATGTTGCTTTAGCCTCCGATAGATTCTGTTTTCGCCATTTCTGTGTGTTTTTCTCGTCTGATAGTGTTTTCCACCATTCTTGAAAGTTTATTCTTGGCAATAGTTCTTAAGTATTAAAGACTTAGAGGGTTTTTAGGATCCATTTTGGATCAATATCACACAAGTTCTCAAAGAAATTCACATTCTTGTATCCCACGTGCTACAACATTGAACACTTGCATTTCACAACTTGGGAATCCCTAGCGTTAGCATCTTGCAAACAATAATCCTCCTTACAAGAGAAATACATGATCTTCCAAGATTCTCCAAATAGTTATCATCACCCCAATGATTGATCTCCGAGATACAATGCAATTGTTAATAAAAAAGCCAATCTCCTCTATTTATATGTTGGAATTTCTTGAAAATAGTTTTTAATGCAACTTCATAAATTCCACCCCAACCTTGAAGTTTCCCAAATCCATTTTTTGTGAACTTTTACACCTAAGGATGTATCTCAAATTTTAATTATGCTAGTACATATTGCTTTTGTTCAACCAAATACACAAGACAGCTCAAGAAAATAAACTAAAAAGATGCAATTGAAGAGAAATGTTTTCCAATCCTTAGGGCACAGTTCCCAACATTAAAAGGATTTGAAATTTACTTATTATTGTAGAGATATTACAACCATAAATCTATGCAATTGGCTTCAATATGCTTGTCAAATCACTTACCAAAATATGTTCATTGTTATGTAAAATCAACTTGCATAACCATCAATGCAAACTATTCAATCATCATGAAAACATAGGTTGAAAATCAAATTTGCTTGTACAAAAATTTTGGACAACAAAGAGTTCTTCAGATATCTATAAGATGAAGTTATAGGTACATACTAATAGCCTATCAAACGATCATACACACAATTCTTTCAAGTTTATCACAAGCTAGGACTTCTCCAAGGCTCTCCAAACCATAGCAAGAGTAGCCACAAGAAGCTATCATCATACCAACTATCAAATCCTAGCCATGAAATCCTAGCTAAGAACCACTCTGAACCAAAGTTGGATGTTTCACCAAATATTCACAACTAATAAGCATACACATCGACAAGTCCTCTTTGGCATCTAAACTTGCATCACACAAATGCATAGGAGAAAATGAGATAGTATTTCACTATCTTCTCCACATCAAGCACTCCAAATAGTACTAGGCTTTCCAATGCCATATAACCCTAATCTTCTTTTTTCACAAGAACCATTAAAAAAATGTTCCATTTGCTCCTCCAAGGTTTCACCCAAACCCTAACTTCCCTTGTATTATTAGGGTGAAACATAAACCCTAACTCCTTGCTTGGATTAACACAATAACCCTCGTGCACTAGATAAGAATGCAAAGTATAATTATAAAAAATAAGAAACAAAAGTGACAAATTCACTCTTTTGAGATAATTCTTTCAGATTAATCACATCGTCAGTTTTTGGTTGACGTTTTGAACCAACTAATGTGCTTCATCATCATCTTCGTCCTAATGATGAACCCCATTAGTTAGTTTGAAACGTTGATGATGAACCACATTAGTTGGTTCTAAAAATTGCCTAAACGCTGATGATGTGATTAATCTGAAAGAACAATCTCAAAACATTATGAATCACAAAAGTTTGAACTAAAAATTTCACTCTTGTTCTCACATCTCGTCTACAAATATGTGATCCATATGATTGGATGAAAAGTCTCTCTCCTCCCTTCTATGAAAGTTGAGGGAGGCCAATAATAACAAAGTGGATAATGTTCACAACAAGCAACCTAACTAATTGCTATTTAGGTCCACATGTGAAGTTTTCCAACTATAAGTGAAGCGCCAAGGTATGCATGTCCATTAAGCAAGGGTTCCAAGGCAAGCGCTCTACAATAAATTTTCAATGCTCCTCCAAAGAAAACCAATGCCCCAATGCTCCCTCCTAAGCTATACATGACATCTCCAAGTCCACCACAAATCCTACATGAACATTCAACTTAAGTTCCTGTACAAGCTCTTGTAAGCAATCAAGTGTTTCTAATGCTACCTAGGGCTCAACACCCCCCTCTCTATGTCCAATGCTTCTCCAAATTGGTTATCCTCCCAAGAAAGCAACCAAGGTCTCCATGTGCACACCTCATGAAGAATATCACTAAGCCATAGAGTTCTCCAACTTCTTAAGGAAGTGCACAACATAAGGATCAAGTCGTGGTATAAAAATCCATAATAAAGCCATCTTCAATGTTTAAGTTGATCATGGTAAAACCAAGGGTAGTCAACACACCACACACTCCACATCACATGAAGCATACCAAGCATGGTGTAAACACATTTAGATTAACCCCAAATTCTAGCGATCCCTCAGTGACAAGGAAAGTGTTTTCATTAACATCAACTTCTCCCTTTGCAACTCAAACAAACTTTTCATCTACAAATTTAAACTTATTGTAGCCTCGTTATCAATTTATAGCCTTTAGAAAGGAATTATCCTCCAAACATCATCTCCTCCATCAAGGCATCACATCTCACCTCCTCAAAACAACCCAAAAACTCACAAATGGAAGTAGCCAGTTCAATATGGTTATAATACTCCTAGGAGGTATACTTGCCCCCATTCAACAATTGGGTGCCCCTACATGCTCTTATGCATCATGCAATGTTTGAGCAAGCTATATTGGCTTCTTATGGGTTAGATTAGATGGTAAGGATGTACCCTTTCTCAAACATTCACCATCCGCACTAGGATCTAATTCTTCTTTAACCTCTAAATCAAACTCTTTAACAACAACCTTCTCACTTCCTTCAATCACTAAAGGAGAAACCTAGGATCCAGAGGACCACACATCCTCATCAAAATTCACATATTGGCTCACCATACCATTTCTCTCCATTGGAATGTGGATCATGTTAGCTTTAGAAGCCTTATTGTTTCCACAAAAACGAAATACTATCATGACTTCATGAACCTCATCTCTACTAGGGGCCTGACCACTTATGAATCTAAAGGAATATAACCTTGGACCATCAACAACCTACCTAACTCTAACATCCTCATATGAACATCATGTGCCACAATGTTTAGAGACCACATTATGAGTTATTCAAGACATCATGCAAATATGATACCATCTTTATATAAGATCATGACAAATTGGATCATGTCTATTCTCATCCATCTTGAAATATTGATTTCATCGTGCAAATAACAACCTACATAAGGCCTCCAACAAATTATAAACATTGATATCTCACCCATGCATTTCAAAACATTTGCTAACTAAAGAAAAACCTTTAATTGGGTCAATTCCCTCTTTTCAAGAGAAACCTTTGGTATCTAGAGCAAGAATCTCACAAGTCCAACTTGCTCTTTCCGAGAGGAAGCGATAACATTGTGTTGGTAGTCTTTAATACTTAGATCATTCTGAAGCTTAGAATAAAGCATTGACTCAATAGTAGGGTTCGAACCTATTGACCCAACTTTTGGCTCAATGGATCTTAATCACAAATTGTTGTGATTTATACAAAGTTATAATACACCCTGGCTTCTTTGAAGACTTGAATTTCATCATTACCTAAACTATAGAAACTTCACATATGATATGGGGCTGCCAACTTGACTAAAAACAAAGTTATAAGGGTAATTGATGTTGAGAATCTAGGGCATCTAGATTAGGTGATTTCTCTTACTTTGATAACTACTGGTGCTGTGTTTTTACTTAACTTGATTTGTTTCTTCTTTCATTTGATTATAATTAGTGTTCTCTACCATCAAACAACGACCAAACAATAAAGAACAATGAGACGAGAGGACACAATATATAGGCTATCAACTAGGACCAGAACCTCTCTTTTGAGAGGAAAACCCACAAGAACTCTTCTCTTCTTATAGAACTTTAAATGATGAATTCCAAGACCTATGACCCTTGACAAAGACCCCTACAAGACCAAGTCAACTTTCATTCTTGATGAGATTTCCTTACACTGCTTCCAACAACACACTTCGACCTTCCAACAATTTCTCCAGCAACTT
Organism: Pinus taeda; assembly: GCA_000404065.3. NCBI lineage: Eukaryota > Viridiplantae > Streptophyta > Pinopsida > Pinales > Pinaceae > Pinus > Pinus taeda. Next base: position 143,845 of record APFE031055936.1, on the reverse strand, counting down.
CGACCCCCAACAATTTTTGCAACTTCAACCTAGCAGCTTCACAACTTCGACCTTGATAAAACATCACAATTTTGACCTTGATACAATGTCACAATTTCGACCTTGATGCAAATTCACAACTTCGACCTAGATGTAGCTTCACAACTTCTTGATGCAACTTCAAAATTTCAACCTAGTTGCAGCTTCACAACTTCTTGATGTAGTTTCAGAATTTTGTCCTAGTTGCAACTTCATAACTTCTTGATGTAGCTTCAAAATTTTGACCTAGTTGTAGTTTCATAATTTTGACCTAGTTGCAGCTTAGAACTTCGTTGTACAAGAGAGAGAGAGACCCAAACACTTCAATCTTGTTTTACTTCTTCTTTCCTTTGATTTTCATCCTTCTCTAGCTTCTTTCTTGAGGAGACCGAACTACTTCTCTTACTCTTTCACATGTCTTGGGTGTGTGTCCAAATGAGGTCAAATTCCTTCTTATTTATAAGCTTTCTAGGGGTACGAATTGCATCCATGAGGCCGACCTGATCTTCCATGTAGGTTGACTTGTTGCAACTCGTTGAAAAGGTCTTGGAGGGTATTTTATGACTCAAATACTTTTCTTTACAATATGTAACATACCCAAAAGGGTATTCCATAGATGACAATGACTCAATTAACTTGTAGACTCAATGAAAATCCATAGCAACACTCAATGGTTGCTTGACCTATAAATAAATTTCCCTTGAGCATGAAACTCATGCCTCAAGAATGATAATAATAAATTTATTTTTCTCTTTACATCAAATACATAAAATCATGATTACATATGTCATTATAATACCAAACCTAGTTACATATTTCAACGCTCCCTCTTAACTAGGGAGGTATTCATAGTCCATACAAGGTACTTGGACATTCTCAAGCTGAAGAATTCTCATAAGAAGAGTCATATTGGTAAGCCATCTCATAAGCTACTTACATAGCTTATGTGAGAGAATCTCTTCATACCAACCAACAACGTCACATAGCAAGGCCTTGACTAACAACTCTATCTCTCCACAAGATCAGAACACAATGCTGGCGAGACCAATGACTGATAGAAACCATCATCATTGTCTCTCAAAGCAAATACCCCACCTTGGTGTTCACAGGGTATGTCATTTTATGACAATTCCTGTCTTGGAATAACACATCCTCAAGGAATTTCCTCTTCAACTACTCTTTCCTATTGGATGCTCTACCACATCCTCAAAGAGTATCAAAATCAATCTCAAATGATTAAAACCCAATCCTCCATTCTTTCTTCATATGAAGACAAGAATGATGTGTCTATCTCTCCCTCTCAATTAGGGAAGATATACTCATTCCTATACAAGAATATACCCAAGATCCCTCTTAACCAAGGACTTTCCCAAGCTCCCTTTCAACTAGGGACTTGATTCCAAGCTCCCTCTTAACTAGGGACTTGTTTCCAACAACAAATCTCTGCTCTTTGGTGGAGATCATGGTATTATCAGCTTCTTGTAGGGATCCTCCTTTCGATGTCATGAAATTCAATTTCTTTATCATGGAGCCTTCATCTTCTATATTTTTATTCATAGGGCATTGACCACCCATCACTTTCATTCAACGAACCATAGGGTTGAAAAATAGTCATGTCACCCTTCTTTTTCATCGGAAAGTGATATTCTAGTCCACATATAGATTTCCTTCATACAACTACCTCTTCCAAGTCATGTTTCTTTCAGGATATTCCATCCATTTCCATGAGAAGTAGTTGTAGGTGACATCTAAAACTCCCTTTTGGTAGCCCTGTATCAACCCAATCATATGTTCTTCAAAAATAAAAATGATCAAATAAAAATTATCTTTTATGATGGCCTTTCATCATGACATCTTCTTCTTGCAACATCAACATCTTGCACATTCCTAAACATATCTCCAAGATAGTCGATGTCAAGGATATATTTCCTTTATAGACTTCATCAGAGCCTTCATACCTTCTCTATGGAGATGTACCAACCAATTCTTCTAGTCATCAGATGTTGATAACTTATATTATCTTATGTGACTATAGTTGCATCTTTCACGAACTCTTCTCCCTTTCTTCACATATTTCTCCCCAGGAACTTATATACATAGTTCCTTCATCTTGTCAACTATTCCATATGAGGTAATATTATGTTGATTTCATCTCGTCAATATGTGAACTAGTTCAAGACATATGCCTTCATGCATCTTTCCAAAGCAAGAGATCCTTCTTCTTCGACCATGCTCATGAGATACAACATTCACCCATGCTATCTGCAACTATATGATGACATGACTTAATCTATCAAATATACATACCTCTTTTCTACTTTTGGTCATCTAGTCTTCCTTTGACAACTTCCTTTCCTTGCTTGAAAGTACTTCAACCATCTTGACATGTTGCACTTCTTTGTCACCATACCATCATCTTTCTAAACCATATATCCCACATAAGGTGGAATGTAGACTATCAACGAGACCCCTGCTTTTTCCAAGTAGAGGTGAGTCTTCTAATGAATATTCCAATGAAGGATATTGATTGTCCTCATCCTGCAAATGCTCCATCCTAATGATGATGATGTATGATGAATTATTGCTATCTTCTATGACCTTATTCGAACCATATATACTGCTTATGCTTTAAATGAGGTTACCATGATCTATTTCCTTTCTATCATGATAAGTGCTGCAACCATGTAGACTTCTACTTCAGCTATCCTTTCAAGCTTCTTTACTGATGTCATGAGCTCTTTCTTTGATCATATGCTTAATATGATGCCATCTTCTAATATGATGCATCCTATCATACTTACAGTGCTTCCCATCTTGACAACAATTTTAACCATAGTGGAGGTATTTTCACCTCCTACTTCTCCTTGCTTTGTACCTGAGAGACCTTAAGTGTGAAGATCTATCCCTTCCTTAATGGATTTATTCTCATCAAGTTCTCTACTTCTTCAGTGATATGGGCTTATTCCTTTCTTTTATTTTCTTGTTGTCCTTCTTGAGTAATCTCTCTTGAAATGCCCATATTCTTGACATCCATAACATTGGATCTTTGACATTCTATCTTCTTCTTTTTCTGAGGACCAAAATTTCCTTTTCTCCCAGTCATGGCAATAAATGCTTGAACTTGTTCGTTTGATCAAACATCATTATTTGTCTTCAATCTAGTTTCTTCAATCTTACATAATGACCAAAGTTCACTGAATGGGGTGGCTTCCTTCTTTCCATATATACTTGATATAAAGTTGCCCCATTCATCAGATAGTTCATTAAGAACCATTGTTCAGTGGCAGTGACATTTTGGGGTCCAGAAGGTCATTAATCCGTGGGATTGGATACCTGTTCTGAACAATGATCATTTTCAGTGCTCGATAGTCAATACAAAGTCTTTAGGTTCCATCCTTCTTTTGTACCAACACGACCGGGCTCCCAAAAAGTGATGAAATTGGCTTGATGTGCCCTTTCTGCAGCAGCTCCTGAATCGGCCTCTTGGTTTCATCATTCTCTAGAATAGAGCGTTGATAGATGGATCCATTGGGTAGCGGTTCCCGGGGTTAGATCAATGGAGTGCTTGACCTGAAAATGTAGAGGTATCCTTGTGGGTGAGGTGAAGATGTCCTTGTACTCCTCCATAACCTTGTCCATCTGCTGCTTCCATGTGGAGGATCCCTATCTGGAGGCCGTGGCCAGAATATTATTCTTTCCTTAAGGAGTAATCATAAGGAATTTTTTTTTTTGGGTCTGGGAAATGATTTATTGCATTGCTTCACAATGATTAAAGAAATGGCGATAGGTAGTGATACCTCCGGTTTCCTGTACAACTTATCACACAAAGTAATAATAACAATGCGAGGCTTAGAATCATACAAAACATGCCACTTCCACAAGTATGGTTGGCCTAATAAAACATCACAAACTTCAAGAGGAGCAACATCACACAATACCTCATCCGTGAAGGGATTGATGCTGTAGGGAAGGCGACATTGTTGGCTGACGCGAAGATCTCGCCCTTGGTGAAGCCACCGAAATGGTGTACAGTTGTTGGTGTGGTGTGGTCTATAGGCCTAATCACTTCACAACCTATGTTGAAATGAGGTTCTTTTGACTCCCGTTGTCGAAAATGAACTGCAACGGAGAACCTTTCACCAACATTTGTGAGTGGAAGAGCCGCTCTCCCTCCTCTGGATCTTCGGGTTCATCCTTCTGGATATTAGTGGTGGCAACTGTATCTGATTCAGAAGCCTTCATATCGGTCACCCGTGAATTCTTGGCTCGACACTCACTTGTGTTGTGAGTGGGGCTCTTATGGAACTCACACCATTTCCCTGTGTCCTTCTTTGTCTTCATGGTGTTGTTCTTCGCTTGTGGCTTTGGCAGGTTGTCTTGGGTTACCCTTATTTGGATTTGTTCTTTGTTTTGCAGCTTGGGTGTGCCTTTCCTTTGCTTCGAATTCACAGACCCAAAGTCTCGCTTCTTCTGTTTAAATTTCTACTCGATCTTGACAACTTATCGATAGGTGGCGCAAAGCGAGGAGATTTCTAGGAACTCCATCTCATCCTGGATGTACTTGTGTAGAAAACCGTGGTACTTGAGTACCAAATGTTGCTAAGAATCTTTGATACTCAGCTTTGTGCAAAGGGTATGGAAAACATTTGTGAATTTCGACACATCTTGGTCCCTTCTCTGCCGCAGCACGGTCCACTTTGTGTATTTATCTTCATAGCTCCCGACAGGGTAATATTGTTCCTTGATGACGTCTTGGAAAGAATTCCAAGTGGGTGCGGCTGAAAATAGTGAGGATTCCCTCTCGTCCTTTTGTTCACAGTAGGTTTCCCACCAATCCTTGACGTGCGGGGTGGCTTTGAGAAGTGAAAAAGTAATCTTTTCCTGATTGAAAAAGTCATGAACTAGAGACATCCTTCCAACAAATTTAATGATCTATATACAATGTATGCATCTATCTGGCCCTCAAATATGGGAATATCAAAGTTAACTTGTACCTTAAAAGGAGTGACACCTCCAGAGTGACTGCTAGGTGAAGATGTGTCGCCTATGGGTAGCCGCCTAAGGATATGGGCAAAGTTATCCATCATCGTGTTCCTTTGTCGCTCGAGGCCTTCCTCGAGAAATATTTTGAAAGGATTTCCTGCCCCCTCTTCTTTCTTTTCTTCCACCATGGGAGGCCGTCAGGGTTTGCGAGGCTGGTCTTGCAAAGGTTCAACTAGTTTGAGCCCTAACTCCTTATACCTTGACCTCGTTGGGGACATGCAAAGAAAACCAGAGAAAGAACAGACCACTCTGATACCATTGATTTAGACTTATGCAGGACCACAAAAAATTACAAAAATAAACATATACATAGAGATGCAGTAGAAATCAAACTTCATTTGATTAATATCAAAGAACTGAAATATGCTAACTTATCAAAATGGAAATAAACTAGCTCAGGCGATGGTAGCATTATCTCTAAGAAGAGATGTGGCAACTACATGCCCCTGAACTGTGTTACAATGAGGCTCGAAGGCCTATTTATTATTGAAAAATAATGGAAAACCTTAAACATCCAAAAACACAACCCTAGGAGATGAAATGCCAAAACTATGGGCCGCATTCGAGGAAATTGGTACATCAACTTCCCGGGGTCATAACTTTGGCATACGCTCTTCGTTTTACGCTCACAATACCTCGTTAGAAAGATATATCTGAGGAATACAACTTTTGAATGAAAACATGAGTATTTATGTTTTCCCGTTTTCCAAAAAAACCATAATTTATGGCCTCAAAATGACTCTGGAAGTTCAAGACCCGAAAAACTACCAAAAATAGTACACTGCGCTACAATTAAGGAAACTAAAAAACTGAAAGAAACAGTGGTGGTGGTCCAAGTGGAATAGGTGGGTGGCCACCAATATCCACCTAGATCAGATATCATGTTGAGAAATCTAGGGCAACTAGATTAAGTGTTTTCTCTGACTTTAATAACTGTTAGTGGTGTGTTTTTACTTAAATTGATTTTCTTCTTATTTCACTTGATTATAATTAGTGTTCTCTACCATCAAATAACTACCAAACAAAGAACAATGAGACAAGAGGAAACAAGATATAAGCTATCGAGTAGGGCCAAAACCTCTCCTTTTGAGAGGAAAACTTACAAGAACTCTTCTCTTCTTATAGAAATTCAGATGAAAACTTCCAAGACCTATATATGACCCTTGACAAAGACCCCTCCAAGACCAAGTCAACTTTCCTTCTTGATGAGCTTTCCTTAAACTGCTTCCAACAACACACTTCGACCTTCCAACAACTTTGACCCCCACTAATTTCTGCAACTTCGACATAGTAGCTTCACAACTTCGAACTATTAGGATATTCCGACACATAGGAAATAGTTAAGTATTACTTGGTCTAGTGTAGAGTTATGTGAAGTGTGTTTCTTTACTATGTAATTTTGTAACTTACAATCCGACAGTCACGATATGTTCTAGACATGAAGTGATTTGATGGTTCATTCTCTCCTCGGTATTACCGACACTTGATCCGTGGCTTAACACCTGATTGGTCCATGATCTCTATTTAAAGAGCATGGAGGTTCATTTGTAGGGTGATCGTTCATGAGAGAAGCTTATGCAAACTTTCTTTCTTCTATTAGTAAATTACCTGAAGTGGCCGTGTTGGCTCAGGCCATGGACTATTTCCCTCTTTGAGGGTTTTAGCCATGTCAAGGATATTGGTGTATTGATCTATGCTCTGTTTGTGAGTGGTGTCCTTTGGTGTGCTGTCTGAGGAACTTACCCTGTAAATTCCTACATGGTATCAGAGCTATTTGAGGGCCGCATCCATTGGTGATTCAAATTTGAAGCCAGTACAACTGCATCCGACTGTCATTTCCTAGATCTACTATTTCTGATTGCTTTCGGGCTGAGAGGACTACTTTATTGTGTTAGGAGCATTTGTTCCAGTGAGAAATCCCTTTCGTTTCATGCGAAAAGGTTTCCGGTAGCCTTATCTAAGTTATTTTAAGATATGGAGGTATAGAGTCTTTATTTGCAGTTCTAGTTATTCATCTCTCTGTTTATTTCGGTTTATTTAGCTCTCTGTTTTTAATTACCAGATCTATACCTTTCATTTCTGCGTATTCTTTTTGCCCTGCGACTCTGTGTGATCTGGGAAAATAAAAAACAAAAAGGAAGGATTTTTCTCATGCGTATGCTCTTTTCCACCGTGCCTTAGTGTGATCTCGGAAAATCGAAAACAATGAGGAAAATATTTGGTTTCCAGCGAAAGCTAACTTCAAGTCGTAAGGTTTGGTTTTTTTTTGCATCGCTGTGTTGGGTTGTGTGGTTTTTTGTTTTGTAGGTAAAAAAAGTTTTTTCAACTACACACGCACCCCAAAGCTTTAGTGACTAAAATAAAAATAAAAAATAAAACCCTTCCTCTTTTCCAAAAAATTACTAACCTTTTAAACTAGCTCACTTGGTCCAAAGTTACTTTATGAGAATAAAGGTCTTGGGTTCAAGTCTTTCTTTTTGTTGAGTTACTTTTTCAAAAAGCACATGTAACTTATGTTTTAAAGTTACTTTCTGTAAAAGTGTTTTCACCCATTATAAAAAGTGAGTCACTTATAATTTTAAAGTCTCTTTATCTTTTATTTAAGTTACAATTTAGTGAGTAGCTCATAAAGTACCATTGTAAAAGTGATTTTCACTTATTTATAAAAGTGGGTCACATAAAATATTTTTTAAAGTGAGCTAATTATATTAAGTTTGGAAAGGGGATTTTTTTATTTTTTAAATATAACATTATCATTCATTTCCATACATTCACGCACTTTGTCGGCATCTTCGACAACGTTTCTTCAAAAAACCATAACTTCTTCATTTGGACGCTGTTTTCAGAGCCATTTTTTTTAATCGACCTAATTTTTCGAGATATTTCCATTGGAACACTTAGTTTCAACATCTATAGCTTCAGTTTCTGTTAAAACAAAAAGTCCATGCCAAGTTATTCTTGACAACACCAACTACTTCCAATGGTGGTCCGACATTGTGGATTTACTTAGAAGTAAAGGTCTTTACAGAGTAGCCTCAAGCCAAGAAACTAAACTTAAAGATAAAGATAAGATAGCCAAATGGGAAAATATGTAAGATCAAGCACGTGGGTTGATAGATATGTCTATTTCTTCAGACCTTAGATTTCATATCGCAGAACTTGATACCCCTAATGAAGCAATGAAACAACTCACTAAAGTTTTTGGAATTGAAAATGAAATTAGAGCCCATCAACTTGAAAATGAGTTGCTTACGCTGGACCCCAATAATTTTTCTTCCATTGTGTTGATTTGGGGTAACATCGAATGTGCTCTAGCCACGAAATTTGGTGGAGAGTTTGGGGCACATGAAATCTCCAATACCCAGAAAGGGTTTGGGTAGATTCTAAACAGATCATAAGATATTAAAATAATTAATATTTTTAATGGAGTCTCTAAGTCAAAACTTAGGGAAAATAAAATATTAATGTGTATTAATATGAATCTGTGTTAGAATGGTCCAAAAGACATGGATCAAGCCAGATCTAATCTTATCCGTTGATTAGGGATTTAATCTCAGCCATTGAGATATCAACAGGAAAAGTATAAGAGGTGGCTTGAGGGTCACTTGGAGAATACACCAGATGATAAGGCGTTCTATTCTCTAGAGCGGGGTTTGCTAAGAGAGATAAAATCAGTGATCGAGAGAGCAGCTGAGGGGAATTGAGTACAGAGAAAGAGAGAAGGCAGAGATTGCGCTGGGAGAGCAAGGAAACAACCAAGAAGGGTGACACAAAGCCAGTAAGGGCTCACGCAGGGCCACATAGAGGCAACCAAGTGTTGCACAAAGCACTAGAGGGTTCAACGCAACTAACACAGAGGCTCCCAGAGCTTATGCAGGGCCTCCTGGGGCTGACGTAGGGCCAACATGAGACAGAGAGGGGCTGACACAGTCCAGTTTGGGTAGATGCTGGGGTTATAGAGCAGTTTTGTGCTGAGGAGCTGCCGGAAGGCTTTTCCGTGGTTTCAGCCAAGAGATTTCTCTCAATCTGTGAGGTATAGTTGCTAAGGAAATTCTTTGTTGGGTAGGTCAGTTTCAGCACCCAGATTGTACTCTGATATTGCTTAATAAGAAAACCCTCAGACAGCTGCACCGGTTTTCCCACATTAGGTTTTTCCGGGGACATTGGTCCAAAAATAACGGTGTCATGTGGTGTGTTTGTTCTTTTTTCTTTTAGTTGTTGATCTGTAATATGTTGAGTATGCACTGGTGTTTATTTTCAGTATTTACTTTGTAAATAACTTGTTAAAGAAAAATAACAAGTAGGTAGGAATAAATCAGAAAAAGTGCATGAAGGGTTTCTAAACTAAGTAAACTTAGAAACTTCAACATGGTATCAAAGTGTGATTGTAGGTCATAGGAGGACTAAGAGACATCATCCAAGCAGAGCAATAACAATAAAAAACAATTGTCCTAAGGTGACAAAAGCTGTTTCTAGCAGTGCGGAGGCCAAGAAGTGTGATGCAGAGCCAACCAGAGCCACGCAGAAGAAGCCGGGAGCTACGGAGAGCCTCAGAGAGGCTAGCGTTGCTGACGTAGACCCATCTGGGGTGACACAGAGCTAGCGTGAGGCAGAGAGGGGGTGACGTAGTTACTGGAGTCTAGAAGGCTGCAAAAATATTGCAAAGTTGAGCTGGTGAAGTACTGTAGTCAGAACAATACCTGATAGAGTAGGGCCAGAGGAGTTGTTATCGAGGAACCTGGATTAGCAGTGCAGTTGCACAAGACGATCATAGTAGGGGACATCTCGACAAGCAGTAGAAGGATTTCTAGGAGGGAAATCAGGACTCAGAGGGAGTCCAGAAGAGAACTTCAAGATGGGAAGTAGAGACTCAGAGGAGTCGAACCAAGAACTTCTAGGAGGGAAGTAGAGGAGCGTCATGGTACTACACGAGGTAAGGTACCAGGATAGACTGGACGGAGCATCGAACTTCGTAGTCTGGAAGGCCAAAATCTTATTAGTGCTTGAAAGGAATCGTGTCAAGAACTTCACCTTGAAGACGATAGCTATCCCAGTCAACCCAAATGATAATGACAAGTATGAAGAGGCGACGACGAGGGTCAAGTGCATTATCCTTGATGGGGTCAAGGATCATGTGGTACCACATTAGCTGAGAAGGAAACGATAGTTGAGATGTGGGAGGCTCTCAAGAACCTATACCAACATACTTCTGTGTAGAGAAGGATGCTACTCGAGAACCAGATGAGGTCGTATCAGATGAAGAAGGGTCAATCGATTAACACCTTCCTCGGAGGACTGAATGAGATCCGAGACAAGTTGATTGCTATAGGATCGACAGCTGATCAAGATCTTATGATGAGGACATCCCTGAATGCTGTCTCAGAAGATTAGGAAGTGTTTGTCTAGAGTATCCTGGGTAGAGGGACTCTCCTACCTTGGGACGAGATGTGGGCAGCTCTTCACTAGGAAGAGATCAGACGACAGGCAAAGACAGGTAGCAGCATCAAAGGGATCAAGGTTCAACAGGAGGAGGAGGATGTGGCCCTAGCATTTGAGGGAAAGCAGGAGAAGCGGAAGAAGAAATATCTCTCCAAGATGAAGTGCTTCCATTGTAGGGAGATGGGTCATTATGTGACCCAGTGCCCAAGGAAGAAGATTAAGGGAGAGTCTTCCAAGAGTAAGGCTAAGGTAGCGCCAGCAAGAGCAAAGAAGGAAGTTTTGACAGACAATGATTGTGCCATGAGTGCACACGCACTACTTGAGTGGAAGTGGGGAGACATCAAGATGTAGTCAGGTGGACTGTAGGCGATGAGGGGCAGGAGCCTCAAGGTACCCCGCCTTTTGGATTAGACCTTACTACGGGATCCCCGACGAGGAGTAGTTGGACTAGCTGAGTGGGTAGATACGGATGTGGATGGAACAACAGAGGGAGCTACAGTGCAAGAATCCAGAGACTGCGCATAGATAGTAGGATGCAATAGTGCGAGAGGCACAGGGGTGTTGCACTAGTGCAAGAAGGCATAGAGAGGTGTGCAATGGTGCGAGATGCAGGGAGTTGTTACAGTAGTGTAGAGGTCAGAGAGGGAACACTTCTCAGTGACAGATGGAGCTTTAGCATCAGTGGGTGTCTCTAGCCCAATAGGGAGGTCAGTCGGGAGATAAGTTACTTACTTCTCAGTAATTGAGTTGCAGTGCAACAATGGGCAGCACGATGCAGCTTGATGAGAGGAGGTGCAATGCGAATGTAGTGCTGGGAGAAAGGACCAGCAACAACACAGATGCAGAGGGAGCTGTCATACATATGCGACAGTGGCAGTGGCAGAACCATGGGTAGTAGTACAGGAGGCAGTAGTGCAGAGGATGTTGGGTAGGAAGGCCCAGCATCAACACAAGTACCGATGCCGGATGATCAGAGTAATACTCAGTGAGGAGTATTGCTAGAGCACAATACTCGCTAAGGGGAGTGTTGATTTGGCGTAGCATCGGATGTGCTCTAGCCACGAAATTTGGAGGAGAGGTTGGGGCACATGAGATCACCAATACCCAGAAAGGGTTTGGGCAGATTCTAAATAAATAAGGAGATATTAAAATAATTATTATTTTTAATGAAGTCCCTAAGTATAAACTTAGGGAATATAAAATATTAATGTGTATTAATATGAATCCGTGTTAGAATGGTCCAAAAGACATGTATCAAGCCAGATCTAATCTTAGCCGTTGATTAGGGACTTAATCTCGGCCGTTGAGATGTCAATAGGAAAAGTATAAGAGGAGGCTTGAGGGTCACTTGGAGAATACACCAGATGATTAGTCATTCTATTCTCTAGAGCGGGGTTTGCTAAGAGAGATAGAATCAGTGATCAGGAGAGCAGTTGAGGGGCATTGAGTACAAAGAAAGAGAGAAGGCATAGATTGTGCTGGGAGAGTAGTGCAACAGCCAAGGAGGGTGACATAGAGCCAACAAGGGCTCACGCAGGGCCACGCAGAGGCAACCAAGTGTTGCACAGAGCACTAGAGGGGCCAACGCAGCTAACACAGAGGCTCCCAGAGCTGATACAGGGCCTCCTGGGGCTGATGCAGACCTAGAAAGGTTGAAGCAAGGCCAACATGAGACAAAGAGGGGCTGACACAGTCCAGTTTGGGCAAACATTGCGGTTGCAGAGTAGTTTTGTGCCGTGGAGCTTCCGGAAGGGTTTTCTGGGGTTTCAGCCAGGAGATTTCTCTCAAACTATGAGGTATAGTTGGTAAGGAAATTCTCTGTTGGGTAGGCCAGTTTCGACACCCAGTTTGTTCTCTGATATTGCTTAATAAGAAAACCCTCAGATGGCTGCACCGGTTTTCCCACATTGGGTTTTTCCGGGGACATTGGTCCAAAAATAATTGTCATGTGGTGTGTTTGTTCTTGTTTCTTTTAGTTGCTGATCTGCAATATGTTGAGCATGCACTGGTGTTTATTTTCAGTATTTACTTTGTAAATAACTTGCTAAAGAAAAATAACAAGTAGGTAGGAATAAATCAGAAAAAGTGCATGAAAGGTTTCTAAACTAAGTAAACTTAGAAACTTGAACACATTGAATATTTTTTGTCCCAGTTCAAGACCCTTAGACTTCTCTTGGAAGGTTTTAAGGTTAAGAAAGAAGATGTTAGCTTTATCTATTCCATTCTTACTAAGTTGGGACATGCCTACTTTGTGTTTGTTTCCACCTTCCATTCTACTAGAGAATCCTTCATTTCTTAAGGACAAGACTACAAGTCCCCCTCTTTGATGCCTTTTGTGATTCTTTAATAAGAGAACAAGAAAAACTCTTACATATTGGTCTTCTTAATCTTGGAAACTCTAATAAGAAAGCCTTAGCCGCCAACAACAACCAAATTCAAAGAAACCTAAGAAGAAGTATCCTAAAAAGAATGGTCCTAAACCAAACAAGGGTCCTAAGCAATTTCAGTCTCCAAATGAAAAATCAATTCAACAAAATGATAAGGCAAATAAAAACAAAGGGAAGAAGACTGATAGACATTGCAACTTTTGTAATCGAGATGGCCACTTAGAATCCAAATGCTTTAAGAAGATGGAAGCCTTGGAAGAAGCATAACATCCATTTGGAGCATTCTTCAACTTCAACTTCATCTTCAAGAATATCACTTTCTGCATGTGGTTGTTAAGCATCTCGGTCTGGTTATGCACTAAATGTATCTTCTTCTTCTCATTCTCATGAGTGGCACATTGATTCTGGAGCTTCTTATCAGATGGAAAAAAACAAAGCCATGTTTTCTTCTTTAAATGCTTGTAACACCAAAAATATATATGTTGGTGATGATAGATCTCTTAGTGTTGTAGGGAATGGAACTATTCATCTAGACAATGGTCAATTTAATTATGTATTATGTGTTCCAACCTTATCTTGCAACCTTCTATCTGTACATCAGATAACTCATTCAGGTGAGAGTAGAATCGTTGAATTTTCACCTCATGATGTTGTAATTAAAGACCTAAGAGATCCTAGATAAATTTTAGCTATTGACATTGCTAATTTATACAATATTGTATAAGTTTAACAACTTTGGGTCATCAACTCTTCCCTCGGTATTTGTTGCTCATAATGATGAAATGAGAAAACTTTGGCATGAGATATTTGGTCACTTAAACTATCACTCCCTTCAAAATCTATGTAAAGAAAATATGGTGACATGTCTTCCTATGGGATCTTTGCATAGATGGTCTTTGTTCCAGATGTGTACTCGGAAAACATCATTGGGATAATTTTGAAAAACATGCCTCTTGGCATGCCTTAGCTCCTTTACAACTTGTGCATAGTGATTTATGTGGTCCACTTCCAATCGTTTCATTTTCTGCCTACTTGTATTTCTTAACTTTCATTGATGATTTATCTAGACGCACTTGGGTATACTTCTTAAAAATCAAGAGTGAAGTATTTAACATGTTCTTGGCCTTTAAGGGATTTGTTGAGAAACAATCTGGACATCAAATTCTTAAGCTAAGATATGATAATGGTGGAGAATATGTTAACAACAAATTCATCAACTTTTGCAATGACCATGGAATTCAAATGCAACATACTTTGCCATATACTCCACAACAAAATGGTGTAGCTGAAAGGAAGAATCACACCTTAAAGGAAATGGCTAATTGTATGTTTCAATCTAAAGGACTTAGTCTTAATTTTTGGGCAGAAGTAATTAACTGTGAAAATTACATATTAAATCGCACTCCTACTAAGGTTTTAAAGAATATCACTCCAGAAGAAGCATGGAGCTCAATTAAACCAGATGTAAGTCACTTTTGTGTTTTTAGAAGTGAAGCATGGGCCCATATTCCAGATGAGAAACATAAAGCTTTAGAACCTAAGAGTGAAAAAATTATTTTTGTTGGATATTCTGAAGATGTCAAAGGATATAAAATTCTTTCACCTAAGTCCAAAAATATTATCATTAGAAGAGATGTAAAGTTTGCTGAAAATATATCGGCCTACGAGCCTAGTTCGGCGGATGTGCCACTTCTCTCTATCCCTTGTACTTCTGAAAATATCTCTTCTTCAATGAGGATGAGAATCCTCCCCCACCTTCTCAGGATCCTCCTTTAGCTCCTCAACTTCCAAAGTGGGTCCGTGCTACTCGATATGCAATAGGTGCTCTTGCAGGTGATACTACAGATCAACGACGTACATGTTCTTAGTTCGATAGAGCCTCTTCTTTACTAGCTCAAGTTTTAGTGAATTATGATCCTGGCACCTTTGTAGAAGCTTCAGGCCATCCAGATTAGGACAACTATGAATGAAGAATATCGTTCATTATTGGAAAATGATACATGGGATCTTGTTCCTCTTCCAAAGAGATGAAAACTTGTTAGATGCAAATGGGTTTACAGAACCAAGTTTGGACCAGATGGAAAAATTGATAAACATAAAGCTCGTCTTGTTGCTAATGGTTTTTCACAAGTTGAAGGCATTGAATATACTGAGACCTTCTCCCCTATTGCAAAAATGAACTCTATCTACCTTGTTCTTTCCCTTGCTGTCTCTTTCAAATGGGAAGTCCATCAGATGGATGTTAAATCTGCCTTCTTGCATGAAGAAATCTATATGGAACAACCTCCTGGCTTTATACAAACAGATTCCAACCTTGTATGTCGGCTTAAGAAATCCCTTTATGGTCTCAAGCAAGCCCATTGGGCTTGGTATGCCAAAATGGATAGCTTTCTTTTAGAAACTGGATTTTCTAGGTGTCATTCCAACAATACTGTCTACACCAAGAAAGTGGGTAAGTCTCTTATCATTCTTGTTCTTTATGTTGATGATCTTATCCTTACTGGTAGTGATCCCAACCTTATAAACCATGATGATGATTATATTCTTTAGGGTATTTATTCGTTATAGCTATATTGATTATATTATGTATATTAGTATATATTGTTAGTGTGCTCGTATTATTTATTTTGTACTATACATTATGTTGTAGTATTATACATTAGTATATATTAATATTCTATTATTATGATATGCGAACTCTGATGGTTGTTATATTTATATAATTAAATATTGTAACAAAATTAATTTTAAACTAACCTGAAGTAAATAAGGAATGAATTTTTTACATAATTTATCTTTGGTCCAGAAGGATAGTAATTAATATTATGATTAAAGGGTTTTATATATAATTATTTTTATGAACTTAAATAAATAAATAAACTATTAATCTATTTTATTTTTTACCTAATTTAACTGATTTCTACTAATATAATAATAAATATTGGGAATAATAATATTAATATTATTAATGCATAATGGTTACTTTTTGTTACCTCTATGCATTACTTTTATATATTATATATTTTCATTATTAATTTCTTATTGGTATATAAGTATTATTAAGGTTTTAGGTTAATTTTTTAGGGTATCTATTCGCCTCATTCCTTAATTATAATAATAAATATTAAGGAGTTATAGCTATATATGATTAAATTATGTATAATATAATTTAAATATATATAATTATATAATATATTTAAATTATATTATATATATATTTAAATAAATCTTTGGTTATTTATTTAAATTATATATTAATAATATATTATAAATTATATATATTTAAATTTATCTTTGGTCCAGAAGGATAGTAATTAATATTATGGTTAAAGGGTTTTATATATAATTATTTTTATGAACTTAAATAAATAAACTATTAATCTATTTTATTTTTTATCTAATTTAACTGATTTCTACTAATAAAATAATAAATAATAATATTAATTAGAATATTAATAAGGTAGTAAGGTCCTTGGGTCAAAATTAGATGTTAACTGGTTTTAGCTGTTGGAATATCTGATCGAACTATTTAAAGTGCTGGATTAGATCTGTCTCCTCAACTTGTCCTGACGATGAACCACACTAGTTGGTTCGAAACACGCCGGCAAATGTCTTACCTAATGTCTCACCTAATGTGATTTACGCCGAAATCTTCTTATAACTATGATGGATCACAGAAGCCTCAATTCTACAAAAAAATATATCTATATCAAGAGATGTGAAATTGATGTAGATATAAATAATATTATTAAGATTCCAAATAGATTCATTTTAATAGGAAAGTGTAAACTTTCTCTCAAATTTTGTACTCAGAAAAAGGCTAGTATTTGAAAGATTTGGTTTTACTGGACACTCTATTTATCATGAATTTATATTAATTTTAAAATACTTCTCATAATAATTTTGAAACATATAAAATAAACCTATAAAAATCATATTGATAGAAGTTTACCTGATTAAATATTCCTTTGCATGTGTAATATTGTTGAGAGATGTAAAGCCAGTCATCCCATTTGTCTTGTAGCCAGTCCCTCTAAACCCTGGTTCTCCAATTGCAATTCTTGAATTCCTCCTTCAGAAAAAAGGACACATCGACCCCCGCTAACACATGGCTTCAAAAAATTCTTTCTCCATCTGCTGGCAACCTTGCGGCTTCTGAGATCAGCTACTTTGTAACTAGAAAGGAGAGCCCACTAACTTCCATCTGGTTCCCATTAAAATTTTGAGAGAATGTCTGAGCCACGACATTGTAATAGTTGGTTTAGCGGTGGAAAAAATCACTCCAACTAGCTTGATGAAACTACTGCTGGATATCGGGATATATGTCCAACAAATCCTGTGCTTTAGGCTCATCCTGGTTAGCTTTGCCACCTTTGCCCATCGCAATGTTTCGCTGGAAACTGGAAGCCTTAGAATTTAATCTTGTATCCTTGGGGGGAGAAAGCGGACAATATCTTGCCAATCATTAACAAATAAACAATATAATAACGAAACTTACAAATGAAAAGACGGATTTACAAAAATGTAAATGATTTTAACGGCAGATGAGGGGAATCATTCTAATTTGGAAAAATGATTACGATTTGGAGGAGACACTTTTTAACCCATAATCATTCATCAAATCATACACCAATGGCGGCGGATAAATATATGATTTAACCTCATACTTACTCAGGGCTAGCTTTGCAGAGCTAATCATTGACGTTGACATGGTCAGTGTAATTCCGCATTTTGAATTTAAAATTTGTTTTTGGCGCTGACAATCGGCATGTTGACTTTATTGAAAATGGATTAAAACAAAAAAACAAACAAAAACAAACAAATAAAAAACAAAACAAAACAAAAACAAAAATAAAACAAAACAAAAAACAAAACAAAAACAAAAAAACAAAACAAAACAAAACAGACTTAATGTGATAACATATTACACTTCTACTATAATTGTTTGTAAATATAAAAATTTATATAATTTAAGTGTGTATCCAAAATCTTAAGGATCCAGAACATCTCAAGCAAAAAATTACAAAACCAACATTGATCACTAAATCAACACTTACTGAATTTGTGACCCACAAGGAAGATATTTTGGTGGGCTCAAAGAGAGTCTATTCATCAAAAACTTATGATTCAGATAAAGAACCCCGGGGGGTGTGGGGTGTTGGTTTTATTGAGTTGGAAATGATTCATTTTATTTCATCTACAAGAATTGGGAGAAGGTCTAATGACGGAATGAAAAAAAATAAAAATAAAAATAAATAAAAATAAATAAATAAAAATAAAAAAATTAACATATTACTATCTTTCTTAGTTTGCTCAACTTTTTTACATTTGCTCTTCATGGTTTCAATTGATGGCTTATGGTCAATGCTAAAGGTTTTGTCGAGAAGGTCTAATAACGGAATGGTAAAAAAGAGAAGTTAACATACTACTATCTTTCTTAGTTTGCTCAACTTTCTTACATTTTCTCTTCATGGTTTCAATTGATGGCTTATGGTCAATGCTAAAGGTTTTGTCAAAAATTGTGCTTAATAGAATTACAGGTTTTTTCCTTGAATATATATATATATATATATATAGTTTAAAGATTAAAACATTTTTTTTTTAATTTACATAGGTTTCTTTTATATATTTAATTTTTATATTTTATTGAAATATAACATTTCTAATTTAACTGTTTATCAATATATAAATTTATATAATTTATATTTATATCATTTAAGTCTGTCTAGTATAAATAAAAAATTAACATATCAAAATTGTGAAGATAAACATAAACAAATAGAAACAAAAAATATTATTAAAAATAGAAATGAAAAATATTATTAAAAAAAGTCACGTTGTATGTAGATTAATAACATGATTTTCAATGTCTTCTCAAAGTTAACCTATATTGGTCTCTCCTTCATTGTCAAGTTTGAAATTCAAAGACAACATTTCGTTAGTACATGCAACTTGGAATTTCTTTTTAAAGCGATTAGGTTTTAGCCCTTAGCATTTTATTTTTTATTTTTTTATTATGAAACTTTTTTAAATTCTTGTGATTCTATAATGAACTTGAAACTAATTTCAATAGAGCTTTAGATGAATTTCATGAAATTATTTTTGTTCATGTTTGATTTGAGATTTGCAAACCTCATCAAATAAATTCACCAAAGAATGAAATTTGGCAAACTTCGAATTTAATCAATTCTGTTTGTCAAACTTGGTTAGCTAGTATATGAGATCTGTAAACCTTATTTAATTTTTTGTATTTAGAAGAATTGACAAATTGGATAGTTTCATACTCACGTGAGATGGGGTTGATTCCAACCGCTATCACTATAACCTCTAGGTAATTATGTATGCTCATTCTGCAAGCAAACATGAATTGGGGGATATGAACCTCGAACCTCTCGCACATAACACATTATTTTCACAGTCATCACTAATTGAACTGCCTCTTGGGACTGAGATTTGTAACCCCTATATTTTACTTCAACTTAAATTTTTAAGTGAGCTCTGCCTCTCGGGGTTGAGATTTGTAACCCCTATTATTTTACTTCAACTTAAATTTTTATATGAGCTCAATCCTCTGTAACATTATTTTAGTACTTGTTCTTAGTTGTAATAATCAAACAACTTCGAGATGCTCTTGGATTTAATGCTTTGCTTTGGATAACAACACAAGTTTTTAAGAATCCTTTATGTTATATTTTCTTATTATAATAAAATTTACTAATTTTATATTAAATAGTTTATTAAATTTTTAATACTATTAAAGTTTTTAAAAATAATATTTTATTAATTATTATTTTTTTGAAAAAATATATAATTAGTTAATTTATATTATTTAAATATATTTATTTTATTATTAAAAAAAAGATGAAAACATATATATATACTTGCTCTAGTTTAAATGTTAAAATCTATTAATATTATAAAAATAAAGATTATCTTGAATTACTACTAGTATAGATCCATATTAACTTTGGATCTATCAACCATCCATAGAGATCAAATTTCTCAAGGCTCAAATCTCTTTTGAGTACAAAACTTAAAAAAAGGTTTGCACTGGAGAGATTTGATTCTTCTCAACTTTTGTTAGATCTAGAGTTAAGATTTATCTACCTTGGTTTTGAACAACAAAATAATAGAATGTTTTAACTATAAGAAATTTTTAATTTTCACTTATTTGTATAATATAGGAAATTCTCTCTCTCTCTCTCTCTCTATATATATATATATATATATAGATAGATAGATAGATTACTCAACATGCATCATATGAAAATATTTGATTTATAGCTCACATTAAACTTCTTTTTTGTTATTAATTTTCTTTTAATATTATATATGAACTCCATATTAATAGTGGTATAAACTATACATCTACCTCATAATGAAAAGTGAAAATGTAAGAAATGTTTAATTTAAATTATTTATTTTTCTTTGATATAAAATTATGTTATTTATAATTAATAATAAAATATTTTTTGGCTAATAATGTATTTTTCTTTTAAATGTTACATGTCAACTGAAAATAAAATGAATTACATGTCATGTCATGTAGTATCAATAATATTATTTTTACTTGTCATTTGTCAACTATGTATTAAGTAGTGAATGAATTAATATATTGAAAAATGAAGTATTTTATTTATGGCCGACGTTGATTTTTTTTGTTATTAAATATTTTTTAATTTTTTAATGTAAGAATTTTTTTTATTATTTTTAAATGTAACGTTATGTGACAACATCCCCTTCATATTGGGGCTTTAGAGCACCTCTTGGAGCAATTAATTTTTTTTTGAATCGACATTTTTTATTAGTTCAAATTCATGATAAATCATGAGACGCTACGCATCACAAAACTATGGGCCTCATTCCTACCATACTTGTTGGTCCAGAGATAAAAGAAAAACCACATTACAAACAAACAAAGGGAACTAGATAACCATAAGCGGATGACCCAAAATGACCAAAAATTTCCAAGAACCTAAAAGCACCCAATTTTCATCACTAATCAGGAAGTCGAATTTGGGCCGCCTAGCCCATTTCCTGGAGACGAAGGAGGGTGGAAAGCATCATGGACATGAGCTTCCATATGCTCCATTCTGCTTTCTGGTCACACTAGTCATTCATGGATCCTTTTTTTCCCTCTACGCAACAAATTCATCTTATCCATCATATGCCACTAGTTATGTTATAGGTCATTCATAAATTCAATGACCTTGTTCCTATCCTAGTGCCTAAACCAAGCCATCTATTCAAAGAGCATTGAAATCTACGAAGATGTTTTTCCAAAGAATCGAAGAGAGGAAGCATCTCAATTCTGCCCAGAGAGTGCACAGTTGGTTGATCAACCTCTTCCCCCAACTCATGATTAGCTCCAAAATGAACAACCTTGTGGTCCCAAGCATTGACCGTCTCATCCTTGTTGTCGTAGCATAGAGCTAGGATATCCCCAATTGCACCACCTACCTAGAATATGTCGCACCTAGTGCACTCCACGAGCGATCACACCAACCCAATCCCTAGAAAACCTTGGACCAAGCGAACAGAGAAAAGGACCAATGCATTGCACCTTGCTATCCACAACCAGAGATAAATTATCTCTCCAATGGAAGCCCTCGACTCTCCAAAAATTTATTTATTTCATTGTCCTTTATTCATTTTATGTTTTATTTGAATTTTACAACTATAAATTTTTCTCAGTGACTTTATTTTGAAATAATATATATTAGATTTTTAATACTAATCTAGAGTTATCTCAAGTATTTTGACTCTACCAAGAGGCACAAGGGATCTAATCTATTTTCAGTTTAAAAGAGGTCTGCACCTCAAGAGATTTGATCCTTCTCAGCCCTTGGTAGATTTGAAGTTAAGATGAATCTAGGTTGGTTTAATAATTAATTATAGTTATAATTATAATTTTTTTTTTTTGTAGGTTGGGGCGGGACTCTCCGATTTACATGTCCATTAAGTACCCCTCAACGGGTTAAGGGTAGCCCAAGATTTGAACCCAAGACTTCCGGTTCGGTGAGACTTCATTTCCACGGCCATTGCCGCTTGAGCTACCCCATGTGGACTGTTATAATTATAATTATTAATTTTGTTTTATTTACTTTATTTTTTATGTAATTTGACCAATTAAAAATGTTTATTAATAATTATTTTGTTCTATTTTATTTTATTTTTTTATTTTTATGTAATTTCACCAAGTCAAAATGTTTAACAAGATAGGAGAGAGGACATTACAACATCTCTTACATACTAGGCTGGAGAGCGTGTCTCGGTGCAAAATATATGTGTGTGTGTGTGTTTTAATCATTTTAAAACTTCAACATTTATTTTTCTTATATATCAAAATATTTAATTTTTCCTTAAATACATCAAAATATTTACAATTTAAAATGGTGTTGTCTAAACATTATACTTTTTGGAAATTTTTTGCCAGAATTTGAAGAATATTTTTTGGGTCAATTATTGATTTTTGTTGTCTAAAATCGGTTTGTGACTACATATATGGATTCAAGACCCTGAAAACCCCCTTACAGCACTTAGATTGTGGAGAGTTCACAAATCAAACTTGTGTTCCAATGAATCCCTACCAAATTCTGAGCAAATCACACCAAAAAATACGTTGCAAAAACCTCCAAAACTTATAACAAATAGACCATGGAATTTAAAATAAGTAATTATATCAATATATTTAAAACTAAAATGAGTAATTAATGTAAATGATTAGGATATAAATAGCTTCCTCCCTTTTTTATAAGGACATATTATTTAAAATGTTAAAAAAATGTTAATAAAGCAGAAATTGAACTTGGATGAAGATAGTAATCACCTCTTCCAACCACATGATCATTCCTTCACCTACTAAAAACACATCCAACTAACAAATAAATAAATCACTATATAATATTATAAATACACTACATAAATTTATTCATTACTATATTTACATCGGTTATATTAAAATATGAAAATTAATAGTCTAAAAAACAAATATGTATTAATAGTAAATATAACTCTAGAAATTAGTTATTTATTAATTAGCCTAGATCCATTTTAACTCTATCAAGCTTTGAGAGGAATCAAATCTCTCGAGTTGCAAACCTCTTTTTTGAGTGCAAAACTTGAGGAAAAGTTTGCAGCTGAAGAGATTTGGTCACTCTCAATGCTTGATATCTAGAGTTAAGATGGATCTAGGTTGGTTTAGTTATTAATAATTGATAATTATAATTATTAATTTTTTTATTTTATTTTATTTTTTATTTTATGTATTTGACAGTGTCAATATGTTTTAATTAATAATTTTAATTTAATTTAATTTAATTTATATGTAATTTGACCAAGTCAAAATGTTTAACATAACATAACCTTACAACATCTTTCCATATTGGGTTGGAGAGTGCCTCTCGGCGCAATAATAAATACCAACATAGATCCATCTTAACTCTAGATCTACTAAGTGTCAAGGGATTGAATATCATTTCACTCTAAAAGAGGTTTGCATCTTAAGAGATTTGATCTCTCTCGACGTTTGGTAGATCCAGAGTTAAGATGAATCAAGGCTAGTTTTATTATTATTATTATTATTGTAAATTAATTTATATTACTTCAAAATGGTATATTACAATATTTATCCATGACCAGTCAACACAATACATCAAACTACATTCACTACATTTCTAGTATCGAATCCAAGATAAATCATGGAATTTTCCCTTTTCTCTTTTCTCTTTTCTCTTGTCTCTTGCAGACATCAATGCAGCCCATAGAGTTATCAAGAACAATTGGAGATGGAGTAGTGTCATCATTTCTATGAAGTAGTTCCATTGTCAAATGTTCAACAACATTTGTCATTTCCTTGTCATTATCTAAGTGATATGACTCGTGGGTATGTTTTTTCCCACACATTGCAAACCCAATTATGGTTGAGTCTCTTTCATTTTCACTTAAAGGCAAGGAAAATTTTAAGGATGGAAATTTTTCTTGAAGTTTAAAAACATTGGAAAATCTCACTAATCCCTAATATGCAAACTATAAAATGTGTTTTGATATATTTGTAAAATTATTCAAAATTATAATGATTTTATATATAGTCTCTATATAATGTTGGTGATTTTTAAGGTAAAATAATTTTATATTCTAAAGTTTGGGTGAATCATCTTTTATAAAATTGAAAATTAGAGAATCTTTTTTGTGGAAAAATCATGGAAAATTAGCCCACTGGGTGAACATTAACCCTAAAATTTTCCATGCTTAATGGGTGGGTTTCCTCAGTTGAGGGATGAGATGGTGCCACTAGAGGCTAAACTAAGTATGAAGGAGTTGACTTTACGATATATGTATTCTATTGATAAGGATTGTCCTTCTTTGACCCTTTTGCTTCCTTCATATCTCACCATCCACGAAATATTTTCTTCAACTTGTGGGGTAAAAAAGCCCCTTTTGAAAAGGGACATGCATTTTGAAGGTGGTTGGGTTGTTGACAAGTCCTGCAACAAAAAGTAGTATTTTTGTAATCCAACGGTTGTGAATACACCTTACCCCTCCACTTAAGTAGGATTTTGTCTAGTAACCCTTTACTGAGGTCCACTTCAACACATATGTGAAAAAATGTGAGAATTCCTTTTGAAAGTCTTCGATTTCTATTTTAACAAAGTGACCTATTAAATATACCACATCTTCTAAGGTTTCTGGTTGGATCAAATGGATGGGTAAGTTAGGAAGCCTTAGCAATACTAGAGTAGATAAAGTCGTCATGGTAAGAGGATTAAAATATGGGAACCATGGTTGCATTGATAAATTGGCTTGGCCCCAAAACCAAGGTCCCTGGTCAAAAACCTTTTAATAAAAATAACATCTTTGTATTCTAGGAACAATTATGGTGTACTCATTCCTAGAGAGCAGATGTCAAGGGCCAAAATCCAATAAAATGGAAAAAAATCACCTAGGGCTTCATAATCTATCACCCTAAAGTTGGTATTAACATTTTTCCACTTCAAAAGATGGAGTGTCCATAGACTAATCCACCACAAATGTTGATCCTGAGAGATATTTATGTCATGGAGAATTGGCTCCTAGCTTGAGGGTTTCCTTAAGGGACATGGGCTTAGAAGCATAAGGTGCCCCTTGTTGAGAAATTTGGAGGCCTAAGAATTAAGGTTAATTTCTCTTGTCATTGTACTTATTTTTGAATTTGTTGACTTATTATTATTTCTTTTAATGTGTTATCTTCATCAAACAATTACCAAAAACATAAACATGGAGATCACAAAAGACAATGATAGGCTCCAAGCCAGGGAAAAAACCCCTCCAAGGGTAAAACCCAGAAAATCTCTTCTTCTTATAGAATATGATCAAAGTGATAAATCCAAGACCCAAAACCAACCTCCAAGAATCCAAGTCAAGCCCTCCAAATCACACGAAATGTCATCAATCTCAATCAAGTATCAATTTCAACTCTTATGCCATAGGAATCTTAGGTATTTTGCCATCAAGATGCTCGCATATCTAGCCCATGAAGCTCAGACTAACTTTTACAGAATGTTTGTATCATCAATCATCATTTTTCAAAGGGTACTATTTGTGACAGGGAAGTTTGAAATTTTTATATCATTCTTCATAAGAAAACTTGCACTCCTTTTTCAGATGTATAGTTTCAGAAATTTTCATTTCCTCTTTCCTCAAAACACATTTCAGAAAACCATCAAACTTGATTTCTAAATTGGAGGATATATGCCAATATATAGTTGTTCCAACATGTAAAAGACACATCCTTTCAATGAGCGGACTTTTCATCCAGGAGGGCCAACTTGGCTTCTTGAGGTGATT
Organism: Pinus taeda; assembly: GCA_000404065.3. Classification (NCBI taxonomy): domain Eukaryota; kingdom Viridiplantae; phylum Streptophyta; class Pinopsida; order Pinales; family Pinaceae; genus Pinus; species Pinus taeda. The sequence goes on along the minus strand of APFE031055936.1, from coordinate 118,133 downwards.
TTACCCAAATTACATTTTCAAAAATTATTTTTCCTTTTTCTTTACAATAGTTTCAAATAGGGCTTTGACTTTTTGATTCAACAAATCCTGGAAGCATGAAGAACATGCTTAACTAATGAAATGATAATTTATTTTTCTCTTTTTATTTTTTAACTTTGTACATAAAATACATAATGATACAAGTACAATGAAAAATTAAGGATACTGAACCTAGTTGCAATTTCCAACAGTCCCTCTTGGCTAGGGAAGTATGCATAATTACACAACCGGTAGAAGGATACTCTCAAATTGAAATATACTCATAAGAAGAGTCAGATTGATAAACCATCTTTAAGCATCAACATCATAACCAACATTCTCAAACTGCAAGGCCTTGACTAACAAGCTCTAACTCTCCACAAGATTAGAGCACAATGTTGGGAGGCATACATATGGACACCCACACCACAACCTCTCAAGGCACATACCCCATCTGGATGTTCACTCGTTATGTCCTTCCGAAAATATTCTTATCTTGGATTCCCAATCCTCAAAAAATATCGGTCCTCTTCGACCACTCTTGTCTTGAATACCTTGTCCAATCCTCAAAGAGAGTCGGTCCATGGGACTAATTCCCAATCCTCAAGGAGTACTAGTCCTAGATGTTTATCTAATACTCCATTATCCCTCCCAACTCCTTCACTAGACGTATGGCTATTAGTCTTGGCCTAGTGTAGATGCATGGAGAATATGATGTTCATAATCAACCTCTCAACTAGGGAGGAGATTCTTACTCCTCAAACATGGAGGATATTTCTTACTTCCTCTAATCAGAGAGACATCATCACAATCCTTAGTTGATCTCATACTTCATCAATACAACATCTACTTTTTCTTCGGTGGAGATCTTAGTGATAGTTGGAAGGAATCCTATCACAGAATACATCATACCTGAGCTGGATGATAAACATTTTATGGAGCCAAAATATTCCACACATGTCATTTTCTCAGCTCCTGACAGCATCATGTCATATCAAAGTTCAAGCTTCCTGGATAATTAAACAACATTGTCATCAAATGGTTTATTTGTCATCTTCAAGGAGCCAAACTTCCTCATAGTTGCTAGCAAATGCTTTCAATTCTTAAGTTACATCATCTTTCCAAATATAATATTTTAGGCCATCAGTAGTGATATCCACACAATGCATGTGTTCCATGGTCAAACCACGTAGTTGTAGGTACATCAATATCTTCCAACAAATTTTCTTAACCGTTATATTTCCAACCTCTACATATACTTATGCAATATGTCTTTCCAGGGAACCAAATCATATCTCAAACAAATCATCAACATTAGAGTTTACCAATCACATTGGACTCAATTCCTTGCTCCCTCTGAAGCCAACACTCCTTTGCAAGGTCTATCTCATATTGCAACAAAGTTTTGTTTCATGCTTTTCATATTTTAGTCAATAATCTGAACCAATCAGAAGGTTTCAATATCATAGTCATGAGGGTATTTACAACTCCATCTTTCCATCTAAGGTTTCTCCTTTCTTCACAGTCTTCATGTTATGCCACATTCCTTCAAGTCTTTCATCTTCTTAGTCAAGACTTAAATAGAACTTCCCTTGACATGTAATCTTGGTTAGAAGACTTATGAAAGAACAAGGAGACAAAATATAAAGACACTGGCATTACTAATAATCAAGAAGATGTTAAATACTTTTCTCTGGATGAAGGTTGACTCCTTCTTAATCTTGGACTCTTGACTTCACATCATCATGATATAATACCTGCCATTCTTAAGAGCTAGGTTCCTTTTTCTTTCACAACAAAAACAATCAATTAGGTTTCCTATTTCTATGGTTTCTCATTGTATTCCTGCTTTGCTAGGGTTTACAAACCCTAGGTGCCATGACTTGTCACTTAAAAACTTGTAGAGTTGTAGAACCACACAAGAGAGATAGTTGTAAAACCATATATTTTTAAGGTCTTTAAGATCAGTTACGACAAGAATTTAAAATTCTATACAAACCCTAAAAACTTCATATCCATCAAGACTTATCATCCACGCATTTTAAAATGTTGGAAAACCCTAACGAAACTGCTTGGCATACCTTTTTATCCATTTCATTTGATTACAAAACCTAGCCTTTATATGCAACATAACACAAAACTCATTGTCTCTAATTTATATTCATGCAAACCCTTTTCATGATTATCACCATGACCTAAAGGACTTAACATCATAAAAAATTGACATAGGTCATGGAATGCACAAAAATTATACATACCTTCTGGAATTTTACCTATTATTCTTTGCAGAGATTTGTTCTTAACATTTATTAAATTCATTCAAAGGAGACAACATCATTTCTTCCAAACTCAAGCAAATATGAGCTAATCCATTCATAGTGCTTCAATGATTTAGTACTTAAGCTAGGATACAAACCAGGTCATCATACTTCTTTCATGTACATTTTTCTTCCATTTAGAGATGATTCATACTTATTTTCATTGACCATTATTGTCAGATGTTGCAAGCCATACGTCACTATTTGTAATATTGTTAATTCATGCCACATTTGGTTACTGCAACAAGTCTGAGGAAATTATATGTCAAAATTCCATTATGTAGGTTACGATCTTGTTGTCATAAAGATTATTCTGTCACTATCATCATTTAGCAAAGTCATAGTCATTGATATGCAAAGGTTCACTGTCATTTAGAGTCAACACCTTTTCTCTATGTCATCGTTAGATACTTTTGTTAATAGATCATTGTCACATTAGGTCACTGTCTCTAGATTATCAACTCATTGTCATCATTGTTTTGTTGTTCTTGAGGAATCAATATCACTATTACTAGGATCATTGTAATAATAGTAGCATCAAGAGTATGTAGGTTACAGTTATATCTAAGTCACTGTGATATGTTGCCCAACGAACTAGAAAAGGTATCCATATGTGAGTTATAGGATTATAGGTCGATGTCACCAAGGTCAACCGAGGCCACACATAAATAGGAGCAATGCCAAGGTATAGGATCAAAGCCAATTTTATAACAATTCCACTGTACAGAATTTGGTGTCAAGGAAATATAGAGCAATTCTATGCCACCACAAAATGAGATCACTATGCCTCCATAGAGTGAGGTTAATATGTCATCACAGAGCGAAATCAATGTATAAATGAGAGAGCCTCGATTCATCCAATTTTTTTGAGCCATTGTAAACCTAGTGTGTCACAAAGTATGATCGATCCATAGAAAAATGTGGCATGGGTCACAAAAACAACGTAATGAGCCATTGATTTATATATCCAATCCATTGATGTATACATGTGAGTCGTTGATGCATATATGCAAATTATAGTTGACATATGAATCATATAATGCAGATGCCATAGCTTATAGATCAAGACCATGTAGTATGTGTGGGCTTATTGGAGCGAGATGCTTGTTCTTATATGAGCCACACAGTGATACAACGAGCCATAAAAGGTGTGATTTTGTATAGATGCAAGTCACCAAAGATTATATGCAATTCATACATTTGTGATAGCGAGTCACATATATAATAGAACGAGCCATAGAACAGACTATGATTTATATTACAGAGAGAATATGAGCCATGTAAGCCATTGTGATTTAATATATGTGATGCCATGAATAAAGAGTATCAATTTCGGTCCCCTTGAATGTTGCAGGCTTGATTACTGTTACAGGAATGATAGGACTTATTCATAATGCCAACAAAAGGTGATCTTCATGCCTCCTTATTCAAACCTTAGATCTGAAACCATGTTGAGAAATCTAGAGGCTAAAGAATTAAGGTTAATTTCGCTTATCATGGTAATTATTTGTGATTTTGTTGGCTTATTATTATTTCTTTTAATGTGTTCTCTTCATCAAACAATTACCAAAAACATAAACATGAATATCCTAAAAGACAATGAACACGAGATATAGGCTCCAAGTCAGCAAAAACCCCTCCAAGGGGGAAACCCAAAAAATCTCTTCTTCTTATAGAATCTAATCAAAGTGAGAAATCCAAGACCCAAAATCAACTTCCAAGAAGCCAATTCAAACCCTCCAAATCACAGGAAATGTTATCAATCTCACTCAAGCATTAATTCCAACTCTTGCGCCACAGGAAACTCAGTCATTGTGTCATCAAGAAGCTCACACGTCTAGCCCAAGAAGCTCAAACTATCTTTTACATAATGTTTTCATCATCAATCATCATCTGTCATAGGAAGGCTCATACTATCTGTCACATGAAAGTTTACAAATTTCATATCATTCTTCATAAGAAAACTCACACTCCTTTTTCAGATGTATAGTTTCGACATTCACATTTCCTCTTTCCTCAAAACACATTTCAAAAAACCATCGAAATTGTGTTCTGAATTGGAGGAGGATGCATGTCAATGTATAGTTGTTCCAACATGAAAAAAGACACATCCTTTCAATGAGCCGACTCGTAATCTAGGAGGGTCGGCTTATGCTCTTCAGGTGATTTTACCCAAATTATATTTTCAAAAAATTCTTTTTCATTTTTATTTACAATATGTCCAAATAAGACTTTGACTTTTTGACTCAACAAATCCTATAAGCATGAAGAACATGCTTAATTAATGAAATAATAATTTCTTTTTTCTCTTTTTCATCTTTTTTCTTTTTACATAAAATACATTTTGATATAAGTATAATGAAAACTTATGAAGATCAAACCTAGTTACAATTTAAACAAACCCCCCCCCCCCCCCCCCCCCCCCCCCCCCCACCAACATCTGGCACTATCATTTAAGCTTGTGATGAGAGATATTGAAGCATCCTTGGTAATGCCATAACCATTGAGTAAATGTTACTCATTAAGTTTCCTTCCTTCATGAAGAAGTTTCATAAAACCAGCAGGGATTCTTGTCCATTCCTTTAGTCTTTTAGTGAGCGTGGATACTAGGTCAACTGCTTTCACCTTGATGCAGAGAGTCTAACTATTGAAAGTCCTTATAAATATTGGGAATTGTAAAATATTTGTAGCTGCAATTCCTTGATTTACCAGATCTAGATGAAGATCTAATTTCCTTAAACCCTCTTCTAGAAGTGGAATTCGTAAGCCTAGATTGGGATTCGTCACCTTATTTAAAATCCTAGTCACACCATTAACTAAATAATCCCTAACAGTGATGGCGTAGTCCCCAGAAACCCTAACAGAAAAATATTGATCGCCACCATTCTTTTCGACATCTTTCCAATATACATTGGTGAAATCCTCCACTACTAGGGCACTAAGAACACTAAGCATGGCCCACCCATGGAAGATCTCACATTATCTAAACCTTTATAGTCTGAAGACTTCACTATAGGGTTGGGTGGAGGTTTTGAAATTAGGGTCTCCAAGAAAGTTTCTGAGGAGGTCTTTGGGGCAGTTTTGATTGAGGTTCTAGTCCATAGAATCGAAACCATGTTGTAAATACTCTGGGATTTTACTGAGGCTGAGAGGATCGAACCCATAGTCACCCACTGGAGGCTTGTCCAGCCATTTAGGAGTCGTGGTTCCTGGTAGCCACAAGAGCCTCCTCATCGGTGCCTTGGGCTTGTTCTTTAGAGTAGCGTAAATGCACAATATCTTTTTCTCGACTTCCAATTGTTGGCCACCCATGAAGAAGGAGGAGGACACTAAAGCGAGGGAGGAAGTTGTAGTAGCAATAATATATGCCATATCATATCCACTTCCAAGCCTTATTTTATTTTATTTTTACTTTTTATTTTATTTTGATCAAGTTAAAATGTTAAATAAGACATTAAAACATCTTTACTATAATAAATTGGAGAGTGCCTCTTGATTCAATAATTTTAGAAATCAATTACTTATTAAAAAATAAATTTATTTATAAAAATATTATATACTTAAGAAAGATATTTATTTATAGAAAAAATAATTGTACATGTAGTTCCATTACTTTTTCTAAGAATGTTTCTTAAAATACTCTTAAAAAATAGATAGTGTGAATATATAATCTATTTAAAAGGTTTAATAATATTCATTTTCACAATTAATTAAATGGTTTCCATTAGAAAATTAAATGCCTTTTATCAAAATTAATAATAATGTTTAGGTATATACCTTGAAGTTATGTGGTCTTAAACTTTTAAGTAAGAGAAAGTATAGTTAATATAGGGATTTTATTGTGAGGTTATTTTTTAGTTTGTTTAAAATGGTGGGTTAAACATGGTATAAGTATTGAAAATAAATGAAAATTTGTGAAAACGTTGACAACAAAGATTGGACTCTAAGATGAATGATTGTTGTGTGATGTAATTGTTGCAATGATTTGTTTTAAATTATTTTCGCTAAATTACTTAAATATTCAAATATTTTTTAATTGATGTACACTTTATGGTATCTATTAGAAAATAATTTAATATCTCTTTTCTTATTTCACTTTAACTTAAATGATATGTTTCACCTTTCCTCTTCCAATCTTGGATAAGGAGTATGAGACTTTACTAGAACTTGTAATTACTTGTTAGTGAAGAGTATCTCCATAATCACAACTTTACTTTATTTTTGAAATTTCAATTTATTATGGTTTATGAGACTTACATTTCATATGTTCTTTGAAAACATATTCTTCATATAATTTCCATTATAGCACGTTGAAAACATAAACCTATCCTCACAATAATAACAAATGAAAATATATTTGACTGAAATTGAGTGGGAGCAAACATAGCGTTATCATTTATAACTTCAATAAATAGATATTCGGAAAAACTTCAACGAGTAGAAATGAGATTTTATTTTTATTTCTTATCTTCATTCTACATAGTTAGAATATGGGCCTTTGATTTGGAAAATATAGATTACCTTTTTTGACATACCTTTAAAAAAACTAATAAATTCTTCTCAAAAAGAGGAAGCAACCATCAATTTACATAAACTATAGGTTTTCTGTTGATTTTATTCCATACACGAATATGAAGTCATTTGTCTTGTTATTTTGTGTAGCTGGTAATTTCAACTTATTAGTGGCATGACAATCACTCCACATGTAACGCTCCCTTCCACCCCCTTGGACTTCCCAAGCCTAGTTGGAGGTGTTACTTACACCTAACCCAACCCCCATGATTTCAACATGGTAATGGTATTACAAAATTTCTCTTCCCCCAAAGTGTGTGGAACTCACTTTGGAAAACACCATAGCATTCATCTTGTCAATATATTTTCGGTAATATAAATTTTATCTTGATCCATCTCCTGGATCAAAAGTTATGCCCATTTGAAATATAGGCCCCTTAACCCCTGCCACATCAACAAGAACCTACCACCTCATGCGTATTCCAACATGGCACTTTCCACATCATAGCGCCATAGTGCTACCATGCCATTAAGTCATTACTCTAACCTATAAGAGTTTTTTTCTCCCAAACTCTCACGATGCGACAAACATTTTTTTGTTAAGTAATGGAACAGTCTCAGTCATGTGGCTTATGTCTCCTATGTGGCATTCATCAATCATTCCCCCACCTATGATATGCATTTCAAAACATCTCTAAGGACCCAAGCTTTGTGGTGACATGGCTATGGGCCACATCAACTCCCCGTCAACACCATGTAGGACTCCACGCTAGGTGGCACCACAAACCATCGTCATGTGTCACTTAAGTGTCATGTTAGCATAGGCTTCCACATCACCTGTTCCCATGGCATTTGTTGACATCATGAGAACCTCAAGGTAATGTCACCCTACCACATGGAATTCCTTCATGATGCCACATGTCACCCATAACCAACCACTTGGCCCTCCAAAAAGGTCATTCTTGCCTGCCATGTATCACATTGTCATTGTACCATGTCACATGACCATGTCCTTTGTAATTTGATGTGGCTTCCATGTAACCTTACCCAACCTACATGTCTTTTGCCACCTAGACCTAATCAAGGGTCACACAGGGTACTGGCCTTCATTTAAGTCAATGAATTCATGTTATACATTTTTATGGTGGAATGGAAACTTTCTACATTATTCAATGTATCTCCATATTTACCCCAATACGTACTTTTTCTCGTTCCACGGGACATACTTATGTTTGTCCCATGACGTTTAGGCCTTTTTCGTCTTGTGGATACATACCTTCATTTCTTGGGACGTGTATGTTCATGCTTATCGATAGGAACGATTTCTCATCACGCCTTGGGCCCCCTATCAATAATGCCATCCTCCCGATATACCACACATAAAACTTGGCATGGCTCACATGGTAATAATTAACGTTAAGCACCATTATTATGTGGTTGATACTCGCCAATTAATGATAACTTGATGGTCAATGAAGTCCTTATAAAATCCATGAATTCTACTCAAGTCTAACTAGGCTTATTTGGCCCAAAATACAATTTTGTCCCCTTGCAACGCACAAACTTAAGAACTTAAGGATTTCAAGGACTTTCCCAAGCTTCCTTGAAGCCTAGTGTGGCTAAAAACATTATTCCCTACAGAAATGAGTCCCCCATTTCCACTCTAACATTTAGACATCATCCATGGACATGGTACAATCTAATAAAGATATGAACATGCCTTTTACTAAGTGTTGAAACAAGCCAAACCATGGCTAATATTTCTCTACATTTTAAGCATAGCAATAACATAACACACCCCAGGATGGGTGCATTACAATACCATTATGCCCAATGCCAAAACATGCATTGCAACATAAAAATATTCAATGGTCTTAATTAGTAAATAAACTTGATCATGCCAACAATGAAATCAAAACATTATAAATTAGCTCTATAACCCATAAAAGTATCAACAAAACTAGGTGTCTCCAAGCCCCCCCACAGTCATGAAAATAATTAAATATAGATCTCATTAAGGAAAACCAAGAATAAAATAATTCTTACATAAATAGTGTTGATACAACCATTGTTATGGCCCATAAAAACATCACCCATTATTCATAGTTTAGTATGCATAAGTAAATAAACTTATCTATATAGCTTGAATGATTTGAAACTGAGGGAGGGGCTTCAATTCTCCACCCAACCATAAGCTAGTTGCACTGAAATATTTCTTGCAGTTGACCACCACTTAGTCGGATTTAGAGTCTAAGGAGTACTAGTGCTCAAGGGAATTTAGACTGGTGTCAATAAATCTGACACAGGAATCCAAAGACCACCTTATCTCAACTTTCTTAGTACAGGATTATATCACACGACGTCTCCACTAATTCAACCAAGAACCCAAAGCACATTGAGTCTCCATCTACTAAACCAGCAGATCTTAGAAACACACATAGTTTTCCCTTTGCTAACCAAGAAACAAAAGCACACTAATTTTCCACATGCTCAACCCAACAGGCCTCCAGATACACAGTGTCTCCACCTGCTTCTTCTCTTCAATCATGCTTCTCTACATTCTCCTTCGGCAACATTGTTCCTAGAATTCTTCTTCCCACAAGTTTATTTGTAATTTTTGTATGCATAGTGTTGTAACATGTTTTAAATTATATATGTTGTACATGTTAAATATAATTGTAAAAGAAAAAAAAATCAAATACTGAAAAAATAAAGAAAGAAAAAAATGTGAAATACATCTTGTTATTTGATTAAACTAAAGTTATTTTGGTTTATCAAAAGTATTTTTTAATACTAATATCTTGTTACTACATAGTCTCTTGAAATAAATAAAGTTGGATGGTGGGACCTTGCGGCGACAAATGGAAATGTTAAAGTGTGGGCAAGTTGGTGGTGAGCGAAATGCAGAGAAGATGGGACTCGACTGATGGAGAAAACCTGATGACACAAGTAAGTCAAAGTAAAACACGAGCAGTACCCCCGCAAAGACTTTTGTCGGGCATGTTGACTTTTGGATGAATGGTTCATATTTACTGCGGAGGCACCACCCGAGAGTTAGTCCCGTACAGAGCAGCCCCCCCACAGTGATGTCAGCAAGCGAGCGAGTTCATTTTGATTTCATTTGCCATGTCATACTCCTTTTTCCACTTTTCCTCCAAACTTTCAAATCCCTCATTAAATTCGGTCATTTCCCCACGATAGAATTTAATACCATTTTCCTTCTTATATTTTTTTATTCTGCTATAAAACCGTTTTCTTAGATTTTTGCTTAGTACATTGTCCTGTTGCTCTTTGTCGAGAAATTCAAATTTCAGCTCACGTCTGAGCCAACCTCATCACTATTACTAGGTATTTTTGACAAATCAATCGTTTTATCCTTTAAAAATGGCCAAGAAAATTGTTTTAGCCAGTTCCTCTTCTCACATTCCATTCATGGATACTGAAAGAGATATATTTGATGTTTATTTCCCTATTAAACATCATGAATTCTACCAACATGTTTAGTTAAACCAGTCTAATTCCCCAATTCATGCTGCAATGGTAAAATCTAGTGTGTTGGTAGCCTTTTTCCCTCAAACATATTTGTTTCCTGAATTTATTCATTGGCTAGTTTCAGCAATGTATCCTCAAAGGTGCTTTGTGATAAATAGGCTAGGAGAAAGTGTTTTTCAGGTGTCCTATCTCTTAATTCAATAAGCACTATACTATCCTTCTGGAGAGTCTTACTTGTCTTTTTCCGAAGAATCAAGGACTGCCTATTTTGAACATTTATCTAAACGAGAATGTGTTATAATTCTCTTGTATTTGATGACTAATGGAAAACAATTCCCTATAGATTCCACTCAATTTCCCTTGGATATCTTTGTTGAATATGTAAGACTAGTTCTTTAGGTATTGGCCAGAATATAGGGAAAGAAGACATTACAGTAATTGACAAAGAAGCTTTAGGAATGTTTGTTGTAATGATGAAACTTGGAGCTGTATTGGATATACCAACATATTAGGAAAAAGTAATTAATGTCCAGTTCATGAATTTCACTCTTACAGGTTGTTTTAGGTTTCCTTATGTTGTGACCTATCTATTCTTGTATTCCAATGTTGAGAAATTCATGGATCTATGGCTGAATATCATGGACACTCTCAAGCATAAACAATCAGTGTTTTTATGGACTCATGTAGTAAGAATTGATCCTAAAAATGAGGGTCTGTCCTATTTTGCATCCTCTTTCCTTTTAGTTGTATATTCAATCATAAATAGATCACCTACACCAGATTTACTCCCTAAAGCTCAATATTTCCTTCAAGTGAGCAAAGATGTAAAGTTTGGAGATTGGTTTTCTTTCCAGGATCATGTTGAAATAAGATTGTATGGAGCTTAGATTGATCCTTACAGATTACGAACTTTTGTTCCTATGAGAATGTTTTCTGTGGAATTCATTAGGAAGAGTCTAAATGTGGATCGGGTACATTTTGTACCTGCAAAGAAAGGACTCATTTTCATATTGCCTAGGATTGTTGGACCATTCATTGTGAATATTAGGTAAGCAGTCGATGAATTCTAGAAATTGTTAGGAGGAATGAATTTATTGTTGGAGGAGAAACAGACTTATGATCCATATCATATAATTTCAAACACAAGAATAGAAAATGGTTATGCTCCTTTTGTGCATGAATCAAAACCAGAAATAGAAAAACTAGCAAATGGAGGGGAGTCGTCTCCCTTGGGAAATATAGAAATTGAGACATCTCTTGCTACTGAAAAGAACCTAAAAAGAGGTAGGTCAGAGGTAGTTGATCTAGAGGAAGAAGATGACAGAGCAGAAAAAAGGGTAAAGATATCTTAAGAGACTAGAACATCAGCAGCTCCTAGTATACAATTGCAGTTGGGGGAATCTTTTTGTACTCCTTCTTCTCCAGTTTTAGGAGAACCTTCTCAAGATTCAGTCTTCATGATTTAAAAATATTTTTGCAGGTGCAAGAAAGAAACAAGAAGATTAGAGAAAACATGGAGTCATAATTATAAGCTCAAGTATCTTTTGAATATCATACAAGGCTGCCATCAACTATGGATCTAGAGAAAAGTCATTTGAAATTTTCTCTCTCTCATCCATCATCAATGTTAGTGACATTTGCAACAGGGTTCAAGACTGTTAATTTAACAGTAGATGCGAAGAGGATTCCATTACCTGATAATATTAATTTACATATGCAGACTGATCAATTAATCTTCCATGATTTGTATAAATATTCTTTAGTTGCTTCTAAAGCTGAAAATATGTTAGAGAAAGTGCTAAACTAGTTGAAGTTGGAGAAAGCAAATTCAAGAGCTCTTAATACCCAAAATGAAGAGCTGATAAATATAATTGTCAAGATTGGTGTGAATTCAGAAGACAGGTCTATAGTTCAGAAGTTACTGCAGAGTGCTGAAATAGAAATTTAGGTACAGAAGAAGAAATTGAAACTACCCTCAGCAGAGCATCCCATGGCTTCAGAGGTAGCAAGGGTTGAAAAAGAGAAAGAGTTACTAGTCCAAGAGATTCTACAAAGGGATGAGGAAATAATGAAGTTGAAAGAAATGCATATTTATTTACAGCAATAGATTGATTCACATGTATGGACGATTGTAGTGGCAACAGATTTAGATGATCCTACTAGGAAATTGACTCAAGTTAGGACTGAGTTGCACATTGGTGAAAATGAGTTGAAGAAGAAGCAAACAAATTTGGACAATGCTGTGAAAATTATCAAGGCAACTGAGCAGGAGCTTCTTATGACCAAGGAGACTGTAGAAAAATATAGAAGGGATTTCTAGGCTGCTCAGCAAGAAATTAAATAATTAAAGGAGAAAGTGAAAGGAAACATGTCTCTAGTACAAGCAAGAGAAATCTTGTGGAATGACATGATTAATACATTAAAGAGTGTCTCGAAATTCCTGGTTATTATTGAAGAGGAAAAGATTATTTTCAGATATTTAGAAGAAGTCATCCTCAGTAATAAACAGAAGCTACAAAATAGAGCCCAATTTGCTAAGAAATTGATTGACTTCTTAAACTGAAAGTCTGGACAGGAAATGAAGTAGTTTGGAATAGAAGATAGAACTAAACAGGTGATAGAAATAAACAAAATGGTATTGAAAAATGGCAACAAAAAAGAAGCATAGAAGAAATTGATGGAAATTAAGGAAGCAGTGATGAAGTTTGATATTAATTTTGATAAAAGAACAAGGGTTGGTTTACCATCTTGTTGGGATCAGCAAAATAATTTGTTATCCTGGGAGCTTTATGAAACATTACTGGTGGAAGAAAAAAGAAAGATAAATTCTACACATGAAAAGCCTGTAGTATTAAAGGGAACTACAATTGTCAATTATCTTCATAAATATTTTCAACTTGTTTGGATGATGAAAACTCTTTTTATTAAGAAGCCTACATATAGCAGAATTACAGATTTCAGGATAGCACATGTTAAATTTATAAATTCCCCAAGCACAAGTACATAAATCTAGAGGAAGACCAGGGAATGGATGTCATCACAAGCTGTTGCACCGTAGTCTCAGATTGATTTAACATGAAATGTTTACTTTTAGAAGTTATCATATTTTTCAAGACATGTAATTTTTATGTTCCAATGTAATGCTGGAATAGTTGGGTAGTTAGGAGGTTGACAGTTTTGATAACTGTTTTTTGAAAGTTTGTATAAATGTACTTCAGTAAGATGAAAAAAGGTTCTAGATTTTTGCATACCTCAGAGAGGACCACTTTGTACTTTGATCTTCACTTTAATGATGAATAAATATTTTCAGTGATTCAAGAAATTGTTGGGTATGATTTGTTTTCCTTGTGTCGTATTATGTATGTATTTATTCATTGAAAGAATTGAAGTAGCTTGTTCTTTGTTTACAGTTCATGGTTATGGTTTTCTGAAAATTTAGAGGTTCAAAATACTTAAACGACACTCTTCTTCAAACTTTCCATTTCCTATCAAACACACCTTCCTCTAAGTTTTTGGTAAAATATTTTGTACAAGCAACCTTTTATTTTGAAACTTTCACCAACACTTCTTACAAATTTCAATTCATTTGTATCCAACAGTTAAAGGCCATTTAAAGTTATGTTCCAGTATTGAAGGCTAAAGGGTTTAAAATTTAATATTATGGGATTTGCAAAATGATAAGACAAACAAACAATAAATCTGTAATTTTTAATGAATGTCTGGTGCACTAATTTCTACTCAGCCAGGAATTGTCTCCTGAGGTACCACATTTTTTGGCGTCGTTGTCGGGGAAAGGAAATCTGAAGTTATTTTTCCCTGGGTTCTATAAGATCATTTCTTCTATTAGTGAGAGAAAAAAAGTGGTTAGGCTGAGATTCTCATCAAAAAATTTAAACCTGGCTCCAAAACGACCACACACGAGGTCAAACACTTCACAGCAGAGAACTCCTCTCTTTCTGATACAAAAAATTTGATTTCTAGGAGAGTTTAGAAACCAAAATCACCAATAATCCCAAATCCCACTTTATCTGCTCCTGGTACTAGTTCCACACAACAATTTTCTATCTTTCACTCAGAAGAAGTAATAAGGAAATTTATTTATTTATTTATTTTTTATTTTTTTTTTTTATTTTTTATTTTTATTTTTATTTTTTATTTTTATTTTTATATTTTTTTTTTTTATTTATTTTTTTTTTTATTTTTTTTTTTATTTTTATTTTATTTATTTTATTTATTTTTTTATTTTTTTTTTTTTTTTTTTTTTTATTATTTTATTTTTTTTTTTTTTTTTTTTTTTTTATTTTATTAATATTTATTTATTTATTTTTTTTTTCTGAATAATTTCTCACCCCTTCTCACACAGTTTTTCTTGAACCAACTTTGGAGGAAAATTATTTCAAGTCAGTTTCATTTTCTTTCCCTGAATTTCAAGAAATCAAAACAGTTAACCCTTCATCTACAAGTTCAATTATTTCCATTGTAAACCAAGTAGTTCCCATATCATCCTTTCCTCCTTAGTCATTGTCTTTTAAGCAGGTAACCCTTCTACAGTTAATTTAAATTTAAATATGGTTATCCATGATTTTCTGTTGAAAAGATATGCTCCCTTGAATGTCCCTCAACATATGAATACAATGCCTCAAGATAATCCATGTGGATATTGATGGCCACCCTCCTATTCCACTTATACCCCCACCATTGCTTTGTCAGTTTTTTTTTTTTCTTTCAGTTTCCTTAATTGTAGCACAATTTACTATTTTTAGCAATGTTTCGGGTCCTAAACTTTCAGAGCCGTTTTGAGGCCCTAAACGATGTTTTTTTGGCAATATTCCTTTTGGGAAATTTTATTGAAATTGCATTTTCAGTTGTATTCCTTTGAGAGATATTTCCAACGAGGTATCGTGCACGTCAAACAGAGATAATATGACCAAGTTACGACCCTCGGAAGTTGGCTGCCCAACTAACCCCAACAGGGCCCATAAACTCTTGGTGTTACATCTCCTCGAGTTAGAGTTTTCTCTTATTATTCAATAATAAAAAGGCCCTTGATCCTCATTGTAACTCAATTCAGAGGCATGTAGCCAACACAAGCATATTTCATTATTTGATATTAATGAAAGGAAGTGTTATTTCTGCTGCATCTTTGTATTTATGGTTATATATGTAATTTGTTGAATTCCTATTTAAATTTGGATCAGTGGTATCAGAGGGGTCTACTCTTTCTCTGTTTTCCTTTGCATGTCCCCAACGAGGTCAGGATATAAGGAGTTAGGGATCGAACTGGTCGAACCTTTGCAAGACCAGCCTCATAAATCCCGACGGCCTCCCATGGGGGAAGAAAAGAAAGATGAGGGAGCAAGATTTCCTATGAAAATATTGCTTGAGGAGGTCCTCGAGAAACAAAGGAACGCGGTGATGGATAAATTTGCCCCGATCCTTCAACGATTGCCCACTGACGGTGCATCCACATCCAACAACCACTCTGGAGGCTCCACGCCTTTTAAGTTACAAGTAAATTTTCACATTCCCATATTTGAAGGCCAAATAGATGTAGATGGCGTAGATAAATGGTTGAGTCTGCTAGAAGGATATTTTTTGTTCATGATTTTTCCACCCAGGAAAAGATTACTTTTTCTCTTCTCAAAGTTGCCCCCCATGTCAAGGACTGGTGGGAAACCTATTGTGAGAAGAAGGATGAAAGTATGACCTCACTATTTTCAATCGCTCCCACTTGGAATTCATTCTAGGATGCCATCAAGGAGTAGTACTACCCTGTCGGGAGCTACGAGGAAAAATACATAAAGTGGACCATGCTATTGCAGGGAAGGGACCAAGATGTGTCGAAGTTTACCAATGTTTTTCATACCCTTCGCACAAAGTTGGGTATCACGAATTCTGAGAAACATTTGGTACTCAAGTACTGCGGCTACCTACATAGATACATCCAGGATGAGATGGAGTTCCTGGACATCTCCTCGCTTGGCACGATGTACTGATACGTCATCAAGATTGAGAAGAAGTTTAAACAGGAGAGGCGAGATTTTGGATATGTGAATCCGAAGCAAGGGAAAGGTGCCTCGAAACCGTAGAAAAAAGTACAAATCCAAGGTGGGACGACCTAGGACAACCCGCCAAGGCCACAAGCAAAGGACAACACTGTGAAGCCGAAGAAGGACACGGAAAAGTGGTGTGAGTTCCATAAGAGCTCCACCCACAACACAAGTGAGTGTTGGGCCAAGCAGTCACTGGTGACCGAGCTGAAGGCTTCGAAATTAGATGCATGTTCCAACTCTAAGTCAAAATTAGACAAGGGGAATGACAAATGGATGCAGATTATTGATGTGGAGCCCAACGCCACCGTCACCACCACAAAGATCCAAAAGGAGGAACCTGAGGATCCGTATGAGGAGGAGTGTCTCTTCCACTCCCAGATGTGGGTAAAGGGTTCCCAACTACAATTCATGTAGACAACGGGAGACAAAAGAACCTCATTGTAGCAAAGGTCATGAAGCAGCTAGGCTTACCAACCACAACACATGCACAACCATACATGATCGGGTGGCTTCACCAAGGACGGGATCTGCGCATGAGCCAATAATGTCGCCTTCCATACAGCATCAAGCCCTTCATGGATGAGGTATTATGTGACGTTGCAACCCTTGATGTTTGCGATGTATTATTAGGCCAACCATACTTGTGGAAGCGACATGTTGTGTATGAGTCAAGGCCTCGTGTTGTTATTGTTACATTGGGAAATAAGTTGTACAGGATACCAGAGGTAGCACTGCCTACCACCATCTCTCTCGTTACTACAAAACAATGCAGAAAGCTCATTTCAAAAATCGGGAAATTTGTTTTCCTGATGATACACCCTCAAGGAAAGAAGAAGACAGTGGCCACGAGCTCCAGATAGGGCTCCTGCGCATAACAACAGATGGACGAGTTAGTGGAGGAGTACGAGGACATATTCACCTCCCCCGCAGGGGTGCATCTACACTGTCAAGTCAAGCACTCCATCGATCTGACCCCAGGTGTGTCGTTACCTAATGGACCAATCTATCAGAGCTCTGTTCTAAAGAACGATGAAATCAAGAGGCAAATTCAGGAGCTGCTATAGAAAGGTCACATTCAGTTGAGTTCATCGCCCTGTGGGAGCCCGATCGTGTTGGTACAAAAGAAGGATGATACTTGGAGACTTTGTATTGACTATCGGGTGCTGAACAAGATCATTGTCCAGAATAGGTACTCGATCCCACGGATTGATGACCTTTTGGACCAACTTAAGGGGGGAAATATTTCAGTGAGATCAACTTGAAGTCCAAATATCACCAGGTACCAATCGAATCCTCTGATGTGTGGAAGACTGCCTTCATAGCCAAGGAGGGCCTTTTTGAATGGTTGGCTATGCCTTTCGGGTTGACGAATGCTCCTACAACCTTCATGAGGTTGATGGATGACATCTTGCGGCCATTCACCAACTCATTTGTGTGGTATACTTGGATGACAACCTGATCTTCAGCCAGAGTTGGGAAGAGCACCTCCACCACATCCAACAGGTTCTCCAAACACTGTGGAACACAAGTTGTGTGTCAATTTGGAGAAATGTATTTTTTGGCATGACCGAGGTTCAGTATATGTGGATCCAGCCAAGATCCAAGTCATTTGGGATTGGCCATCCCCAACCACTCTGACAGATCTCCACAACTTTCTCGGTCTTGCCAATTTCTACCGCAGGTTCGTGTTGGGGTTCTCCCATATCACTTGGACCTTGAGTCAAGTCACCAAAGGAGGAGCGAAAGCAAAACTATTTTTGTCTGAATCTCAATAGAAGCCATTCGTAGAGTTGAAACATCGCCTCTGCTTTGCACCAGTGCTCACATTACTAGACTTGCAACAACCATTTGAGAACGAGACAGATGCCTCTAACTGTGCTATTGGGGCAGTCCTTACTCAATAGGGGCATCCAGTGGCATATCACAGTGAGACACTTTTTGACACAGTTCGAAAGTATCCCACTTATGACAAAGAGATGTATTCCATTGTGCAGGCCTGCTGACAATGGAAGCATTACATTTTGGGAAAGGAAACGATCATCCACACAGACCACCGACCCCTGTAGTTCATACAGACGCAAGGGAAGTTGTAGAATGATCATCATCAAAAGTGGTCCACATACCTGCAACAGTTCCATTTGAATATCAAGTACAAGAAGGGAAGCAAAAATAATTGTGCAAACTACCTTAGCCAACCACTGATCATGGCGTTAACCATTGTGCTCAACTCTTGTGGGCACGAGACTTATAATTGGCCACTTCTCTACAAAAGTGACCCAGAATTCGGCCACACATACCATACGCTCTTTGAGGGTCAGCAAGTTCCAGATTTTCACCTCCAGGATGCTCTGTTATGCCACCTGGACACCTTTGTCTTCCTTTAAGTGAGCATGCAAAGATGATTTTAGAAGCGCACTATAGTCGGGTTGTTGCGCATTTTGGGGTCAAGAAAACGGTGGCAGTACTGCAGAAATATTTCTATTGGCCGAATCTTCGACTTGATGTTGGGAAGTACCTTAGATCCTACACTGCCTGTGTCATTGCCAAACCAACCATCAAGAAGCAAGGTCTCTATACTCTGCTGCCTACCTCTAGTCGACCTTGGGAATCCATCTCCATGGATTACATGTCAAGCCTTCCTTCTACTAAGCATGGCAACGACTGTGTTTTTGTAGTCATCTACAGATTCTCAAAGATGGTCATTATGGCGGCCTGCAAGAAGAGTATCACAGCAGAAGCCACAACTAAACTCTTCTTTGAACGAGTGTGGGTACACTTTGTGATCCCATAGTCTATCATCTCAGATCGGGATACCAGGTTCGTCAATACATTTTGGTCCAGTCTTTGGTCGATGCTAGACACCAAGCTCACTAAGTCCACAGTTTTCCATCCCCAAACTGATGGCCAGACAGAGGTCATCAACAGGATGATTTTACATATTTTGCGCATGTACAACTCAAAGCATCCATGCACATGGGATGAGAGCCTCCCCTCTGTCCAACACAGCTACAACCAAGCTCTCCATAGCTCGACTGGCCACAGCCCTTTTCAGGTGGGCTTGGGATTCCAGGCACTATGTCCCATTTATCTGGCCATACCATTTGCAGCGACTCAGGGAGATTTGGCTCATGTCTAGTCCAAAGATGACAAAGCAAATAGCGTCATTGAGCACATTCAACACATCCACCAACAACTCCATGACATATTGGACAAAGCCAATGCTAAGTACAAGTAGCGGCATGATCAGCATCAGGTACCACACAAGTTCCAGGTGGGCGACAAAGTTTGGCTACATTAGCAAAAGGAGTGCCTTGTTGGGCCCCACCGCAAGATTTGTCCGCTTCGATATGGACCATACACCATCACCAAGGCTGTGGGAGATAATGCTTTTGAGCTAAGCATTCCCCCATTCCTTCACCTGCACCGAGTGTTCAATGTGGATCGCCTTCGAGCATACTTTCCACCATTACTGGACACATCTGACATTGCAGAACATCTCACACCAACAGAGTGAAATCCAGACTGCATGGAACAAGATGCAACTGATCAGATCATGGACACACAAATCAAGAACACTCGCCAGCAAAATTTCCAATTTTATCGAGTTGTCAAAGCTAGCTAACTCTTACACAAAGGAAAATGGCTCACTAGGGGCCAAGTTCAACAAAAGTTTCCTCGTCTCATGGAGGAACTCAACACAATGGAGACCATTGCTTCCTAAGGGGGGAGGAATGATCAAGGTGGATATTGGTGGCCACCTGCCTATTCCACTTGGACCCCCACCATTGTTCTGTTAGTTTTTTTTTCAATTTACTAATTGTAGCACATTTTACTATTTTTGGCAGTTTTTCAGGTCCTAAACTTCTGGAGCCATTTTGAGACCCTAAAAGACGTTTTTTTGGCAATATTCCTTTGTGCAATTTCATTGAAATCACATTTTTCAATTGTAGTCATTGGAGAGATATTTCCAACGAGGTATCATGCGCGTCAAACAAAGATAACATGACCAACTTACGACCCCGGGAAGTTGGTTAGGGTTAGGGTTTTGGTTGTTTAGGGTTTTCTCTTATTGTTCAATAATAAAAAGGCCCTTGAGCCTCATTGTAACTCAGTTCATAGGCATGTAGTCGCCACATCGCTTCTCAGAGATAATCTACCATCGCCTGAGCTAGTCTCATTTCCATTCTATTTGTAAGCATATTTCATTATTTGATATTAATGAAAGGAAGTGTTATTTTTGTTGCATCTTTGTATTTATGGTTATATCTATAATTTTTTGCGTTCCTGTTTAAATTTGGATCACAAGATTTGATCCAAATGGATCCTAGAAACCCTCTGAGTCTTCAAATACTCAAAACTATCACATAAGAAGAACTTGTTAAAAAGTCGGATTACACTATCGGGAGGCAAAAACATGAAGAAATTAGTGAAAACAGGCTTATCGAAGGCTTAAAGCAACTTTGCATAAGAGTTGTTGGATCTGGCTGATCAATGGTCCAGATCCGATCGACAAATCACAATTGGTGATGGCAAGAGAAGGCAATCGAGATCTATCACATGACAGTTGTGATCGCAATTAGCATGGGTTAACAAGGACCGTCGATCAAGCACGCAAATCGACGACCCATGTTAACGCGCGATATCGCAATCGGCAAACACAGAGGAGCGATTATAATTGGCCCGGGGTATGTGCGATATGCGATTGCGATCAATCGCATCACAATATCGCATCGACACATTTCAATGGAGCGGGGCCGATAATAACGATGACAATGATAGCCGAACCCGATAAGATTATAGATGATATTCTATATATTTTGAAATCAGGAAAGCGACAATTTCCTTTATATTTCGCATTTTTTCCAAATGAATGGATTACAAAGGAAATGCACCCGATGTGATATTATGGACCCGAAATGGTTTATTAATGTTGTTTAATATTATTTCAAGTCCGATATGAGCAGGGTTTCACGTTTTAATGTATTTTTAATATAAAAGGGAAATCACAAAACAGGCAGGATTTTAGGAGGACCAAAGGTGGTAAATGGTTTGGGTTGGGCTCTCCCCGATCCCATACAATGGATTCCACGTGTTAAGGCTGAGGAAGGAGAAAACCACCCTTATTTCGCGGCTAACCCCCATACGAAATGGCCGCCCAAAATGGACCATAGCTGTTGGATTTGGATCTCCAAGATCAAAGGTGGAGATGCGATGTCGGTATATAGGCGGTCCCAATTGGAGTATAAGGCAAATTTATGGATATTTGAAGTCCGATAAACAGTGTTTGGCAGACTTTTCCTGTGTTTGAACGTATTTCTCTTTGTAAACAGATAACGACAATTTTGAAGGATTTCAAAGGCCCAATGACCCATTCCGTTACAATACAGGTGGCCACCATCCCTGAAAGTGTTTAGCAATGATTGCTAACGCTCAGAGGGGGATCTGTGTCGACAAAGGTCAAGAAGCCAGAGAGCCCAAGAAGAGGAAACGAACATGCAGCCCCGATTGGCTTTAAAGCCACAGATTGACAGAAAACAAACAAGCAGTGCTGAGACAGAGCAAAAGACAAAGACAAAGAGTGATAGAGAGGGTCTGTGTACTTAGAAAGGCTTGAGGAGTTCAAGCAAAACTCTTGTTGTTGTATTTGTTGTGTGTTGAGACTCAAATTGAGCTCATTCTTTTGTAAAACTCTATTTTTGAAGACATAATAGAGAGGTCACCACTGAAGGCTGGACCAGGAGACGTAGCCCAGGAGTGTTGGGTGAACTCCTTATTAAACTTGACGTGTTTATGTGTGTTGTCTATTATGTTCTTTAACTGCTTCATTGTCTATGTATTGCGCAATCTTATCGATCCATTGCACAAAGTAACATAGGAAAATCCATGCTCATGAGTCTGTAATACCTTAATAATTGTTTAAGATCTCATAACTAGATCAAGTGGTATCAGAGCTTTAGTTCGCTAAGGTTAGACAAGCTTGTGCTGGATTGTTGAATGCTAACTAGGTCAAAGCTCAAATTAGGAGAAGGAGAACTGGTTGAGACTAACCTAGAAATAGGAAGAGTCTATCCTAGGAGGAAAATGGCAAAAGAAGTTCCCTTGGAATTAGACTCTCAGTTCATGGACAGTTTCATGACCATGAGAGCCATGGTAGAAGAGATGTATTGAGAATTTAAGAAAGATCGAGGTGAAGATACTTCAACCTCCAAACAAGACAAAGGAACAGAGGAACCTCTTCTAGATGGCCATTTAGAAGGCAAAGGGAAAGGGAAAGAGACTCCTCTATCAACACCTCCTTCTAGCCCTTTGTTTAAATTAGATGTAAAATTTGTTTTGCCAATATATGATGGAGAATTAAATGCAGAAAAGCTAGATAAATGGATTAGACAGATTGATGTATATTGCAGGGTGCAGAACATCGATTTAGAAAGGAGAAAGGTTCAGCTAGCCAGCCTCCGCCTTGTAGGAACTGCCCTAGTGTGGTGGGAAAGGACACAAGCTGATTTGAAGAATCATGGTAAAATTCTTTCTACCTGGAGTGAATTTGTTTCTGCCATTAAAAAAAATTCTATCCACTAGCTTATTTCCAGCAAGCAATTATGAGTTGGCAAACTCTTCACCAGCTAAAGGGGCAAAGTGAACAAAGCTATACCTAGGAATTTAGAAAAATAGCTTTAATTCTGGGCATTTCTCTAAACTCACCTGAAACTTTGTTGAAGTATATAGGGGGTCTACATAGCTATTTGAGGCACACCATTCTCATGTTTAACCCCACTATCATAGATGAGGTATATGTTCAAGCTACACATCTAGAGGCTAGAGGCAAGAATGTGAACCCAGAGATTGGGGGATCATCAAAACCCACTGCAAGAAAGAACAAGGAAAAGAGGAAGCATAAATGGAAAGAGAGGAAGGAAAACGTTGTACATAAAGACAAACCTTCATGCACTCACTGCAAGAAGGTTGGACATGATGATGAACACTGCTGGTCTTTGCATCCAGAGCTAAAACCCAAGAAGTTCGATGGCAAGAAGAAGAAGATTGTTGCTGCTATTCAGAAAGATTTGGGGTCAGACTTAGGTGATGAAACAACAGTCATAGCTACAAGTATAAAAGGTAAAAATTGTAAAGCATCTACTAGTAATTCTGCATAATCTATTGATAATGAAGAAAATGAGAGGAAAAGGCATGAGCTTTTTCATATTAGAGTTATTTCCAAGCATCAAAAGGTTGATACTTTATTTGATAGTGGTTCACAAGTAAACTTGATTTCTGAAGCAATTGTAAAGAAGTTGGGACTACTAACCACACCTCACAAGAAGCCATATCCATTAGGTTGGGTATGTGATAAAGCAAAGCTAGAAGTGACTAAACAATGTAAACTTAGGTTTTCTTTTGGGTCAACTTTTGTAGATGAGGTTGAGCTAGATATAGTTCCCCTGGATATATGTGGTATTGTTTTAGGAAGTCCTTACTTGTATGATAGAAAAGCCATTTTCTATAGAACTAAAAATAAGTATCAACTCACAAAATATGGAATAGAATATATTGTAAGAGCTCATCAGCTCAAAAATAACCGCACTCTCATAAACTCAGGGCATATGAAAAGAATTGTAAATTCATGCAAGCAAATTTTACTAATGGTTGTAGAGGAAAAGACCCCTGATAAAACCAATGTATTTGAAGGCTGTGATGCTAAACATAAAGCTGATTTAGAAAAAGTTGTTTCAGAATATGATATCCTATTTCAAGAACCTAAAGGTCTGCCACCCAAAAGGGAAATAGTACATGATATTCATTTGCAGCAAGATGCTCCATTGCCTAACATCGGAATGTACAGATTATCAGCTTTAGAGATTGCAGAATCAAGAAGCAGGTACAAGAGCTGCTCGAAAAAGGGTTCATAAGGCCAGGCACATCACCATGCAGATCTCCAATCGTATTAGTGAGAAAGAAAGATGGTTCGTGGAGGATGTGCATTGATTACAGAGCATTGAATAAAGTAACGATTAAGAATCATTATCCTCTTCCTCGCACAGATGATCTATTAGATCAGTTGAAAGAAGCTGTTTACTTTTCCAAGTTGGACTTGCGTAGTGGCTACCATCAGGTCAGAGTTGCAGAACAAGATGCATCGAAGATTGCTTTCAAAAAAAAGCAAGGGTTGTATGAATGGCTAGTTATGCCTTTTGGCTTAACTAATGCTCCTGCCACTTTCATGAGAGTAATGAATGATATACTTAGGCCTTTTATTGATGATTTTGTAATTGTATATTTAGATGACATTGTTGTTTTCAGTAAAACATGGGAAGAACATTTAAAGCATGTAAAACAAACTCTAGATGTTTTGAAAAGAGAAAATCTCTATGTTAAGTTATCAAAATGTGAAATTTGGCAAAACATCTTTGAATTATTTGGGTCATATTGTAGGGGGTGGTGAATTGAAGATAGATCCCTCTAAGGTTGAAGTCATTGTGAACTGGCCTAAACCCAAATCTACTACAGAAGTTAGGAGCTTCCTAGGAGCAGCACAATATTGGAGAAAGTTTATTGCTAACTTTTCCTTGATTGCAGCTCCCTTACATGATTTAACATGATTGAACAAGGTGTTTCAGTGGGGAGGCAAATAGTAGAAAGCCTTCAACACCTTGAAAGAAAAAGATTAGTAGCAACACCAATACTAGCATTGCCAGACTTCAAAGACCATTTGAGATTGAAACAAATGCTAGTGACTATGCCATGGGAAGCAGTGTTGATGCAACATGGTAAACCCATATGTTATCATTCTGAGACATTTAATTCTGCAGTAGTTAATTATCCCACATATGATAAAGAATTGTATGCATTAGTACAGAGTGTGAAAAAGTGGAAGCATTACCTAATGGGAAAAAAAATAGTTATACATACTGATCATCAACCACTTCAATATTTACACTAACAAACTAAATTGCAGCAATCAAGACATTATAGGTGGATGGGTTTTCTACAACAATTTCATCTTTTCATCAGATATAAGAAAGGCATACACACTAAGGTTGCAGATATGTTATCCAGACCAATCATAAATGCATCTACTATACTTCAGCATAATTCAGTATTGCATGAAAGCTACATTGAACAATATGCTCAAGATGTAGATTTTAAAGATGTAAATGTGACTTTAAGTCATGGAAAACAAGTAGAAGAATTGGATTATCATGTTAAGGACCAACTCTTGTATCATTTGGGAAAGTTATGCATTCCTCAAACTAAAAGAGCTAACATAATCCTAGAAACACATACTTCTCTAATATCAGGTCATTTTGGTGTAAGTAAAACAGTTTCACAGCTACAAAGATTCTATTATTGGCCAAGAATGCATGAAACAGTTTCCAGATAGATTAAAGGGTGTACCATGTGTGCTAAGAGCAAGCCCAGCAATAGAAAACTAGGCTTGTACACTCCACTTACAATTCCTTCTCATCCTTGGGAAAGTGTTTCCATGGACTTTGTTAGGGGGCTACCAAAATCTAGAAAAGGTCATGACTATTTATATGTTATTGTGGACAGGTTCAGCAAAATGTGTATTTTAATATCTTGTAACAAGCAGATTACAGTTGAACAAACAGTAAAATTGTTTTTTCAACATGTATGGGTTCATTTTGGGTTACCCACTTCTATTGTCTCTAATCGAGATTCCCGATTTGTTGGGAAGTTTTGGTCAAGTCAATGGGAGTTAATGGACACGAGATTGAAGAAGAGCACAACATTTCATCCACAAACAGATGGCCAAATAAAGGTGGTCAACAGGACAGTGATCTAGTTGCTCAGGGGCTATTGCAGCAAGCATCCCAAGCTTTGGGATGAACATTTATGTTATGTGCAACATGCTTACAACCGTGCTAAAAATTCTTCTACACAGAGATCTCCTTTTGAGACTTGTTTTGGTTTTATACCAAGGTCTCCCTTGGATTTTGTCTTTATTAAAGACATAGAAGTTGATGGACACAGTGATGTGGACAAAGCAACCAAGTTCATTGAACATATCCAAGAAATTCACCAGGTAGTGTAGGAACGGTTGGAAAAGAGCCAAGCCAAGTACAAGGCAAGGCATGATAAGCATCAAATTGAGCATAGTTTCCAAGTTGGTGATCAAGTCTGGTTGTACATCAATAAAGACAGAATGCAAGGTGAAGGTAAGAAGCTGAAACTAATAAGGTATGGGCCTTTCAAGATACTTGAGAAAATTGGTGAGAATGCTTTTCACCTTGATTTTCCAGCTTACATGCACATCTATTCAGTAGTTAATGCAGATAACTTGAGACTATTTGAACCTTCATTGTTTGAAGATCCTGAAGAGCAAAGTCAGTTCCCTTCTATTGATGATCTGTTCCTGAGTATCTCAATGAGTTACAGGAAGATATAGTTCTGGACAGGAAGGTCAGAACTACGTGCAGAGGGGATGTTGAGTACCTCAGAATTGGACTCAAAGGTTCAAAGCCAACCAGTGCAAGATGGATAGAGATTGAACAAGTGAGGACACTGTATCCTCACTTGATTGATGCTTAAAAACCAACTTTTGGTGGTCCAAAAGCCTTTTTTAGTGGGAAGGCATGATCCAAATGGATCCTAGAAACCCCTATGAGTCTTCAAACACTCAAAACTATTACATAAGAAGAACTTGTTAAAAAGTCAGATTACATTATCGGGAGGCAAAAACATGAAGAAATTAGTGAAAATAGGTTTATCAGAGGCTTAAAGCAACTTTGCATAAGAGTTGTCGGATCTGGCCGGTCAATGGTCCAGAGCCAATCAGAAAATTGCAATCAGCGATGGCAAGTGGAGGCAATTGGGGGCTATCACATGATAGTTGCGATCGCGATCAGCGCGCGTCAACAAGGACCGCCGATCAAGTGCGCAGATCGACGGCCCATGTTAACGCGCGATATCGCAATCGGAAAACACAAAGGAGCGATTATAATTGGCATGGGGTATGTGCGATATGTGATTGCGATCAATCACATCGCACTATCGCGTCGACACATTTCAATGGAGCGGAGTCGATAATAACGATGACAACGATAGCCGAACCCGATAAGATTATAGATGATATTCTATATATTTTGAAATCCGGAAAGCAACAATTTCCTTTGTATTTCACATTTCCGCCAAATGAATGGATTGCAAAGGAAATGTTCCCGATGCGATATTACGGGCCCGAAAGGGTTTATTAATGTTGTTGAATACTATTTCAAGTCCGATATGAGCGGGGTTTCATGTTTTAATGTATTTTTAATATAAAAGGGAAATCTCAAAACAGGCAGGATTTCGGGAGGACCAAAGGCGGTAAATGGTTTGGGCCGGGCTCCGCCTGATCCCATACAATGGATGCCATGTGTCTAGGCTGAGGAAGGATAAAATCACCCTTATCAAGCGGTTAACCCCCGTACGAAAGGGCCACCCGAAATGAACCACAGTCATTGGATCTAGATCTCCTAGATCAACGATGGAGATACGATGTTGGTATACATGCGGACCTAATAGGAGTATAAGGTGGATTTATGGATATTTGAAGTCCGATAAATAGTGTTTAGCGAACTTTCCCTGTGTTTGAACGTATTTCTCTTTGTAAACAGAGAACAGTGATTTCGAAGGATTTCAAAGGTCCGATGACCCATTCCGTTACAGTACAGGTGGCCACCATCCCTGAAAGCATTTAGCAATGATTGATAATGCTCAGAGGGGGATATGAGTGGATAAAGGTTGGGAAGCCAGAGACCCCGAGAAGAGGAAACAAACAGGCAGTGCCGATTAGCTTTAAAGCCACAGATTGACAGAAAACAGACAAACAGTGCTAAGACAGAGCAAAAGACAGAGACAGAGAGTGATAGAGAGGGTTTGTGTACTTAGAAAGGCTTGACGGGTTCAAGCAAAATTCTTGTTGTTGTATCTGTTGTGTGTTGAGACTCAAATTGAGCTCATTCTTTTGTAAAACTCTGTTTTTGAAGACATAATAGAGAGGTCACCGCTGAAGGCTGGACCAGGAGACGTAGCCCATGAGTGTTGGGTGAACTCCTTATTAAACTTGTTGTGTTTATGTGTGTTGTCTATTATGTTCTTTAACTACTTCATTGTCTACGTATTTTGCAATCTTGATCCATTACACAAAGTAACATAGGAAAATCCATGCACATGAGTCTGTAATACCTTAATAATTGTTTAAGATCTCATAACTAGATCAAGATGATCTCAAATTTCTACATTGTTTCGCGGGGGAAGATGAGGTAACTGCAAAGAATCATATTGCCACATTTTGTACATTTGCTGAAAATTTGAATGTAGAGTTTCTAGATGTGGTGATGAGATTGTTTGTTCAGTCATTGGATGGAGAGGCCAGGAAGTGGTTTAGATCACTTCCTGCAAATTTGATTAATTCATGGGAATAATTGGAAAATTTGTTTACACAAAGGTGGGGAGAGAAGAAAGATCATGGATATTTTCTAACATAATTTAATGCCATTAAAAGGAGTCCTGAAGAGAAAGTAGGTGAATTTATAAAAAGATTCAATAAGTTATACAATAGTCTGCCTAGAGAAATTAAGCCTCCTCCTGCAGGAGCAAAAGTAGTATTTGCATGAGCATTTGATTCTGATTTTGGTTTCACTCTGAAGGAGAGGAGGTCACCTTCATTGGATCAAATACAGACCGATGCTCTTGAAATTGAAGCCAATTTGTCTGCAGTAGGAAAGATTAAACCAAAAGATATTGAACAAGATAAAGGGAAAGGAAAAGAAGAAGAAATGAAAATTGCCAGTCAAACACTTGATTATAATGAGAAAAAACTAGAAGAAATGACTAAGATTATTAAAAAATTGTCCAGTAAACTAATAAAGTTGGAGCTAGAAAACAAGAATACACCTAGACAATTTCAGCAAGGGAAAAATAGAAATTTCAACCCGCAATTTAGAAAGCCACCATTGCAAATTTTGCAGAGGCATAGGAAAGATCAAGATCATATAAAACGTCCCTTATACATTGAGGATGAGTAAGAGAATGCAGTAGAAGGAACTTCTAAGGAGCATGAAAATCAAATATCAGCATTTTATGGGGAGGAGGAAGAGGTGATTAGGAGAGAGGATTTGAGTTCTGAATTTCAGGTTTCTCTAGATGATAACGAAATTGATGATTATTACACAGGAAATATGACCTTAGATCAAGAAAAACGTCAATAATTCAGGAGGTTACTGATGAAAAACAAAATCCATGTCTCAACATATGGCGACTCCACGAAAAAATCAAAAACAACAGTACAAGGGGAAGAAATAGGTTGATTCAGGCACAAAAATTTCTCTTCAGCAAGGGGAGAGTTCTAAACAAAAATCAAGTATGGGAATTCTGAATAGACCTGTTCATGAGAAAGTATATGATTCAAATGATATTTCAAAGAAAAATATGAATGATGAAAAACAAGAAAATATTGGGAAGCAAAATCATTTTTTTAGCCTAAGGAATTAGAGAAGATTAAAATTCAAGTTCCTTTAACAGAATTGGTTAAAACTACAACATATAAAAAGCAAATTTATGATTTTATAAATCTCTCTTAAGATGATCACGTGGCAGATACAGTAAATTTATAGGAGGAGAGACCAGTAGTAATGTTTGGACCCCATGTAGAAGAAGTGGATTCTTCCACTCCACCTTTCTACGTATCTTTGTTGATTCATTCTTTTATTTTGCATAATTGTATGTTAGATTCAGGAGCTTCACATAGCTTGATGCCATTGTCAGTCATGAAACAATTGAAACTCCATATTACTAAACCTTATAAGGATCTTTACTCATTTGATTCCAAAAAGGTTAAATGTGTATGAGTGATCAAAGATTTAGTTGTTTCTCTAGCCCAGATTCCAGCTAGAAACCTCATGATTCATGTGGTGGTGGTAGATATTCTTGCACACTTTGGAATTCTCCTTTCAAGGTCTTGGGGAGAAAAATTGGGTGGTGTACTAAAATTGGATTTTACATATGCAATAATCCATGTTTTTGGAGGTGAAGAAAGGAGGTTATACAGAGAAACCAAATTTATTAAACCATTACAAAGGAGGGTTCTAGTAATTCTCCTATGTACAGTCAGGAAAAGGATGAATTTTCCTATTTTATATTCCAAGAAGCAGAGGAGATTGTTGAAAACAATAAAGTGTAGCTCCCTTCAACAATTAAAAATGAGGAGCTAACAGTCAGTGGAGTATGCAAACTTTATTTTGATGGTTCTTATTCAAGAGATGGAAGTGGAGCATGTATTTTTTTTATTTCTCCAAAAGTTCATTTCTTTCCTTTTTCTTATAAGTTGGAATTTGAATCCACAAATAATATCACTGAGTATGAGGCATTAGTTCTGGGATTACAAGCTGCTAAAGGTTTAGGGGTGCAGTGTATTTTTGTTTTTGGAGATTTTGAATTGGTAGTAAAGAAGATAAAGAATCAATGTCAAACAAAACATCCAAGGTTAAGAAAATATAGAAATGAAGTATGGGATTTGGTAGATAATTTATTTGTTGCTTTCAATATACAGTTTGTACCTAGAGAAGAAAACAAAATGGATGATTCTTTAGCAGTTGCAGCTAGTACTTTCAAACCACCTTTAAATCCTAGATTGAGGTATGAAATTGAAATCGGGCATAGACCATCAATCCCAGATAATATTAAACATTGGAAGGTGTTTGAAGATGAGGAATAGATTAAAGAATTTCTTGAGTTGATTAGAGAGTTTGCAAGTTTAGAGATTGATCAAGAAGAATAGGTTGAAGAAGAACATTCAAACTGGACATTTTTGAACGACTTAATTGGGAATCACAAGATTCTTCAATTCAAAGATAATGTAATACGTAAGGGCTTGGTACCCCTGGAAAATTTGTTCAATGCAAATGATGTTGCAATGAATCTAGAGAAATCAGATTTGGAGGAAGATCTTGAATAATGAAATCTGGGAAAAAATTAGCAACCCAAAATGGTAAGGCTGGCTAAAGATGTTCCAGAACATTTCAAACAATGGTATGTGAGTATTTTTAATATATTTGTGGATGTTTTTGCATGGTATTATGAATTTTTAAATACTTATGATTCTAGGATATTTAGCATAAGATTCCTTTAAAACCAAGAGTGAAAGCTTTCAGACAAAAGTTGAGACAGATTAATCCTTTGCTGCTACCATCAATTGAGAAAGAAGTTAAGAAGTTATTAGATGCAAAAATAATTATTCCTTTAAGGTAATCATTCTTGGTAGAAAATTTGGTTCTTGTAAGGAAGAAGAATGGAGAAATTAGATAATGTGTTGATTTTTGAAATTTGAATAGGGCATCTTTGAAAGATAATTATCCTCTACCCAAGATCGATCATATTTTACAGAAGGTGATTGGTTCTTACAAGTTATCAATGATTGATTATTTTTCTGGTTATAATCAGATTTCATTGGATGAGGACCAGAAGAAAACAACATTCACAACTCCTTGGGGCACTTTTATGTATTCTAAAATGCCTTTTGGACTGATGAATGCAGGGGCTACATTTGATAGGGATATGGACATAGATTTTGTGGGAGAAAAATATAAGTTTGTTGTCATTTATTTGGATTATATCATTGTTTTCTCAAAGTCGGATGAAGAAAATTTGGAGCATCTACAACAGATTTTTGAAAAATGTAGAAGGTATGGTCTATCATTGAATCCCAAGAAATCTCATTTTGCTTTGAAAGAAGGAAAGTTGTTAGGCCATATTGTGTCAAAAGAAGGAGTCAATATAGGTCCAAGTAGAGTAGAAGCAATCAAGATAATACCACTCCCTAGGAATAAGAATGAAATCTAGAGTTTTTTAGGGAGGATAAATTTTCTTAGGAGATTTGTTCCCAATTATGCAGAGATTGTAAAAGGCATTACTGATATACTAAAGTAAGGTGTTGAAGCGAAATGGAATTCAATTTCCAAGAAACATTTTTCTAGAATTAAAGTGGCACTTCAAGAAGTTCTTGTATTAATAAGCCCAGACTATAAAAAGCCTTTCCAATTATTTTCGTTTGCTTCTGCTTCTATTATTGCAACAATACTTTTACAAAGGAATGAAGAAGGAAGAGAACAACCGATGGCTTTCTTTAGTAGAATATTAAGAGATGCAGAACTAAATCATAATATTTTGGAAAAGCAGACTTATGCTTTGGTCAAGGCATTTTAAGGCTTTCAGGGTTTATATCCTCCAATCTCAAGTAATTGCATATGTTCCAAATGTTGTTATAAAAGATGTTTTGATTCAGGGTGATGTAGAAGGAAGAAGAGGGACATGGATAGCAAAGATACAATAATATAATTTGGACATAAAGCCAACTAAGTTAGTAAAAGGATGGGGTTTGGCAAAGATCTTAACAGAAACAAACTGCCAAGCTATGGGAATCAATTTGTTGACTGAAGTTGAGAAAAAGAGTACCAATGCAGAAGGAGATGAAGAAGTAAATGAAGGTAAGAAAGAAAATTCTAAGGATAAAGTTTAGTATAAATACTTGTGTTCTGATTGGTATAAGGACATTTTCCATTATTTATGTTTTCTTTGTTGTCCTCCCAATTTGAATATACCAAAATACAGAGCTTTGAAAGTTAAAACTCATAAATATGTGCTAGTTAATGGAAAATTGTATTGGAGGGATCTTGGTGGTGTTTTCTTAATTTCTCTGACAGAAGGGGAAATTATTGAAATAGTGAATGAATATCATGGTTGTTTCTGTGGTGGTCATTATGGGTGGAAAGTGACAACTCATAAGATTTTGAAAGCTAGTTTTTTCTAGCCTTCTCTATTTTCAGATGTTTACATGTTGGTAAGGGGACATCAAAAATGTCAAATGTTTGCTGAGAAAAAGAAGTTAGCACCATTGCCTTTAATTCTTGTTTTCATAGAAGAACCATTTAGACAATGGGGATTAGATTTTGTAGGAGAAATCAATCCAGCATCAATTGGGCAATATAAATGGATTTTAACAGGTACATATTATTTTATTAAATGGGTGGAAGCAGTTACAACAAGAAAAGAAAATGATTTGGTGGTGATTAAATTTTTGAGGAAAATCTTTTCAGCAGATCTAGGTGTCCTAAAATATTAGTGGCAGATAATGCTCAAGTTTTTCGGTATGCTAGATTGTAAGATTTTTGTCAAAAATATAATGTGATATTGTCTCATTCTACTACTTATCACCCTCAAGGGAATGGGTTAGCAGAATCATCAAATAAAACACTAGTGAGGATACTTAAGAAGACCATTGCAGAAAATCAAAAGAATTGGGATACTAAAACGAATTTTTCTCTATGGGCAAGCCGAGTAACCCTAAGAAGGTCCATTGGAAAATCACCATTTGAACTTGTCTATGGAACAACTGCATTATTTCCTAGTTAGTTGATAAAGCATGTTGTATTATTGGTCCAAGATATTCAAGAAGAGTTGAGCCCTATGGTGAGAAGAATGAATCAGTTGATTGAACTTAATTAAAATAGGGAAAAAGTCATGGAGAATTTGATTGGTTATCAACAAAAAATGAAGATGATTTTTGACAGGAAGGCTAAGGATATTCTTTTTCATCCTGGTGACCTAGTCCTCAGATGGGATACAAGAAGGTAAGACAAAGGAAAACATGGTAAGTTTGATCCTTTGTGGTTTGGTCCTTTTAGAGTTACAGAGTCAAAGGCAAACAACATCTTCATTTTGGAGAATTTAGATGGTGAACATCTACAACTGCCAGTGAATGGGCAGTACTTTAAACACTATTTCCAGCACTTATTGATTTTTTTTCCAATCACTGCATATATCAGAGTGTTCATTGTAATAATGTCAGTGAGTTATCCATGGTAATCTGTGATGTTACAGTTTGACTCCATGTCCAAGGTGAAGGCACTAATCTGCGGTTCTTAGTGTTCTTTCTTCTTTAAAACAGTATCCCCAGGTGGAGCCAAATGGTGTATCCTGTTTTAAATTATATGTGTTGTACATGTTAAATATAACTGTAAAAAAAAAAAAAATGTGAAAGACTTATTGCTTTTTTTTGTGTAAATTGGACTAATTCTATTATAATACAAAAAAAGTACAGAGGGTTACATTTGCCGCCATGAGTTGGCTATCTTAACAAGATGACAATGAAACTGAGACTGAGCCCGAAGAGCTATCCGCTGACCCCAAACAAGAGCTATGACCATGCTCAAAACTTCAAAAAGCTGAATCATCCACTCCCTGCTATCGCAAGGGAGGAATTTGCAGACTTTTACAGTATTGTTACGGTAGTTACCGTCACTGAAATTACATAACAAGACCGACATACACCTAGACATAGACATTACAGACACTTATATAAAAAGCCAGGACTGAATTAAACATTACAGACTCTGTGATGGAGAAAGACATAGACAAAACTGACTCACAGTATCGACAGTGGCCGCTGCCATGACTTCTAAAAACAAACTGATCATAAGAGAACCATACCACTCCGGACGTCCAGGCCGCTAGCTTAGGTGTAAGGATTTGGAGGCTCCTCCACCGAAGGAGGGATAAATGTGCCGTCTGGTTCTTCCACCACCGGGCAGCCACAGTATTCTGATGCGCTCGAGTCGGTGTGCGGCGCGTTGTCGCTATCAGGCGCACTTGGACCTGCATTGTACCTCGCCACCTCACTCGCGGCTTCCACAGGCTGAGGTCTCTGACCCCGAACAGGCGATGGTGGCCTTGGAGCTGCTGGGTTGTCTGGCCTATCAACGTGCTCGCATTTTTCAATGCGCACTGAGACGTAATACACGGCATTGTCCATTGTGCAGGTGTGTCTGAACCGGGTTGAAGAATGCCCGCCGAACGGGCATGCCACTGTTCGTCCCCTGCCTCTCCCTCTTCCGCGCTCTGTGGATTGTGGCAGACGAGTTCCCTCCAAAGACTCTGAAGAATGAGGCGCAGAGGCCAGAGATCTGGCTCTGCCTCGCGAGCCACCCCGCCTGCAGGCACCCCGCTGTCTTTCTCGTGGCATTTTGTGACCACCACTGCCTCAACCACAGCCCCAAGTCTGCACTGAGGTCGCAGAGATACCCAGGGCCAAAGGAGACCTGAATAATGACTCGCCCTGAACCCGGACTGAGCAATGTGCCTCAGGGTGTCAGCTCGAACCCAGACACGAAAAAACGGCGTTGCCTCACCACTCGAATCAGGGACATAATTTACCTGACCACAGCTCGAACCAGGGCCACAATTCAGACTAAGACCAAACAATTCAAGCCAGAACACCTTAATTGGAACCAGGACATAAATTGAACCACGACACAACTCGAACCCGGACCACAAATTTAACCCAGACCAACAAGCGAGCCAGTACTCTGAGCCACGAGTGACCAGGTAAGTCCAGCTCGAAGCCGGAGCTATCAGAGACGAGGGCCGAAGTAGTTGCTTGGCAGCATTGTCCCGCAAAGCCAACATTCGAAAACTGAACTCTCCTCTCACCAACAAGTCCAAACCTGGTTGCAGAGAACCAGAGCTTCGCTCTCCTGCCAAATGACCCCCTCTGGACATCGGGCTGAACCGTCTGCGCCTAAAACCTGTGCCTGCGTTTGAAATCCCGCCACCTTTAATGCGGGCCGGACGGCTTCGGGATCCTTCGCTCCATTTGGCCTGAATAGACGGCCACTTGGCAATGAATGCCGCCGCCCTCTCCATTAATACCTTACCTATCACCCGCATCCGGGGGTGAAAGACTTATTGTTATTTGATTAAACTAAAGCTATTTATGGTTTATCAAAAGTCTTTTTTAATACTAATATCTTGTTACTACAAATTCTCTTGTAGTAAATAAAGACGAATAGTGGGACCCTGTGTTCGCAGACGGAAATGTTAAACTGTGGACAAATTGGTGGTGAGTGAAAGGCAGAGAATATGGTACCCGCCCGATGGAGAAAACCAGAAGACACAATTAAGTTGAAGGATAACACGAGCAGTTCCCCTGCAAAGACTTTTGTTAGGCTTGTTGGCTTTTGGATGAAGGGTGCAGATTTACTACAGAAGCACCACTCGGGAGGTAGTCCCATATAGAGTAGTCCCCTCACAGTGACGTCAGCAAGCAAGTGAATTCATTTTGATTTCATTCGCCATGTCATACTCCTTTGTCCAAATTTCCTCCAAACTGTCAAATTCCTCATTAAATTCATTTATTTCCCCACAATATAATTTAATGCCATTTTCCCTCTTATATTTTCTCATTTTGCTATAAAAACCTTTTTTCTTGGATTTTTGCTCAGTACATTGTCTTATTGCTCGCTGTCAATAAATTCAAATTCCAGCTCACGTCTGAGTCAGCTTCGTCACTAGTAACAGGTATTTCTATCATAATCAATCATTTATCCTTTAAAAATGGTCAAGAAAATTGTTTTAACCAGTTCCTCTTCTCACATTCCACTCATGGATACAGAGATATCTTTTATGTTTCTTTTCCCTGTTAACCATCATGAATTATACCAACGTGTTCAGTTAAACCAGTCTAATTCCCCAATTTAAGCTACAATGGTAAAATTTGGTGTGTTGGCAGCCTTTTTCCCTCAAACATATGTGTTTCATGAATTTATTCATTGGCTTGTTTTAGCAATGTATCCTTAAAGGTGCTTTGTGATAAATAGGCTAGGATAAAGTGTTTTTCAGGTGTCCTCTATCTTAATTCAGCAAGCACTGTGCTATCCTTCTGCAGAGTCTTACTCGTCGTCTTTTTCCGAAGAATCATTGACTACCTATGTTGAAGACTTATCCGAACCAGAATGTGTTGTAATTCTCTTGTATTTGATGACTGATGGAAAACAATTCCCTATATATTCCGCTCATTTTCCCTTGGATATATTTGTTGAAGATGTAAGACTAGTTCTTCAAGGGTTGGCTAGAATTATAGGGAAAGAAGACATCACACTAATTGACAAAGCAATTTTAGGAATGTTTGTTGTAATGATGAACCCTGGAGTTGTATTAGATATACCAACATATTGGGAAAACGTAATTAATGTCTAGTTCATGAATTTCACTCTTACAGGTTGTTTTAGGTTTCCTTCTCTTGTGACCTATCTATTATTGTATTCTAATGTTGAGAAATCCATGCATCTAGGATTGAATATCATGGACACTCTCAAGCATAAACAATCAGTGTTTTTTTGGACTGATGTAGTAAGATTTGATCCTCAAAATGAGGGTTTGTCCTATTTTGCATCCTCTTTCCTTTCAATTGTATATTCAATCATAAACAGTTCATCTGCACCAGATTTACTCCTTAAATCTCAATATTTCCTTGAAGTGAGCAAAGATGTAAAGGTTGGAGATTGGTTTTCTTTCCAGGATCATGTTGAAATAAGATTGTATGGAGTTGAGGTTGAGCCTAAGAGATTACCAACTTTTGTTCCTATGAGAATGTTTGCTCTAGAATTCATTAGGAAGAGTCTAAATGTGGATCATGTACATTTTGTACCTGCAAAGAAGGGACTCCTTTTCTGGTTTCCCAGGACTGTTGGACCTTTCATTGTGAATACTAAGAAAGCAGAAGATGAAGTCCAAAAATTGTTAGAAGGAATGAATTTATTGTTGGAGGAGAAATGGGCTTATGATCCATATCATATAATTTCAAATAGAAGAATAAAAAATGGCTATGCTCCTTTTGTGCATGAATCAAAACCAGAAATAGAGAAGCTCACAAATGGAGGGTGGTCTGTTCCCTTAGGAAATATAGAAATTGAGACCCCTCTTGCTACTAAAAAGAACCTGAAAAGAGGTAGGTCAGAGGTATTTGATCTAGAGGAAGAAGAACACATGACATCAAAAAGGGTAAAGATATCTGAAGAGGCTAGTACATCAATAGCTCCTAGTATACAATTGTAGTTGGGGGGGAATTTTTGTACTCCTTCTTCAGTTAGGAGAATCTTCTCAAGATTCAGTCTCCATGATTAAACAATTTTTTTTGCAAGTGGCAAAAAGAAACAAGAAGATTAGAGAAAACATGGAGTCACAATTAGAAGCTTAGGTATCTTCTGAATATCAGACAAGGCTTCTATCAGTTATGGATCTAGATAAAAGACAGTTGAAGTTTGCTCTCTCTCATCTATCAGCAATGTCAGTGACATCTGTAGCAGGGTTCAAGACTATTAATTTAACAGTAGAAGCAAAGAGGATTTCATTACCTGATAATATTAATTTACATATGCAGGCTGGTCAATTAATCTTCCATAATTTGTATAAATCTACTTCAACTTCTTCTAAAGCTGAAAATATGTTAGAGAAAATGGTAAAGTAGTTGAAGTTGGAGAAAGCAAATTACAGAGATCTTAATACCCAAACTGAAGAGTTGAAAAAGATAAGTGTCAAGATTTATGTGAATCCAAAAAATAGGTCTGTAGTTTAGAATTTACTGCAAACTATTGAAATAGAAATTCAGGCACTGAAAAAGAAATTTAAACTTCCCTCAGCAGAGCATCCCATGGCTTCGGAGGTAGCAGGGGTTGAAAAAGAGAAAGAGTTATTGGTCCAAGAGCTTCTACAAAGGGATGAGGAAATAATGAATTTGAAAGAAATGAATATTTTTTTACAGGAAAAGATTGATTAAAATGTATGCACGATTGTAGTGGCAACAAATTCAGATGATCCTACTGAGAAATTGGCTCAGGTTAGGACTGAGTTGCACATTGCTGAAAATGAGTTGAAGAAGAAGCAAACAAATTTGAACAATGTTGTGAAAATTATCAAGGAAACTGAGCAGGAGCTGCTTGACCAGGGAGACTACAAAAAAATATAGAAGGGATTTCCAGGCTACTCAACAAGAAATTAAAGAATTAAAGGAGAAAGTGAAAGGAAACATGTCTCTAGTACAAGCAAGAGAAATCTTGTGGAATGACATAATTAATACAGTAAAGAGTGACTGGGAATTCCTGGTTATTATTGAAGAAGAAAAGATTATTCTTAGATATTTGGAAGAAGTCATCCTCAGTAATAAACAGAAGTTGCAGAATAGAACCCAATTTGCTAAGAAATTGATTGACTTCTTAAACTCAAAGTCTGCACAGGAAATGAAAGAGTTTCGAATAAAAAACATGACTAAACAGGTGAAAGAATAAACAAAATGGTATTGAAAAATATCAACAAAAAAGCTGATCCAGGTGGCTCTAGAGTGACACACAGGACAAAGATGGCTCAAAAATCAGAGTGTTTGAATTGTGCTTGAACCAAGACTAGATCAAAGACCTCGTTGTCTTGATCGTGGAGGTGCGAACGGCTCGTCAAACCGAGCTCGTATGCAGAAGATAGAGCTCTTTAAAGTTTGACATGACAAGAGAAAAAACAGGGCCCACAATATGCCACGCATCCAGTGAACAAGTGAGACCCACAGATTACATGGAAGTCGACATGTAGACTATCAGCTATTAACACTTGGCCCCGTCATTATTCCTAACCCTGCAAAAAAGACGAAAATATAATATTAAATTCGATAACCAAAAAGACAAAAAATCAAAAAATCACGTGGTTTTTCAAAAGACAAAAAATCACGTGGTTTTTCAAAAGGTAATGGAGTGGGTATTGTTAAGTTTAGTATGGTGCATAACCATATAACACCATACCCTAATACTCTAACGACAACCATTATTAAACGCATGCGCACCAACCAAATGTAACGATGGCCTCAAACAAAGCAACGTGCCATCCAACAAGCCATGGGAATGGTCAATGCCACCTGGAATAGGGAGGTCATTTCATAATTAATGCGTTGTGTTTGAAAAAAATAAATTTATATGGTTACTACGTTTTAAACATAAACCCAAAACCACCGCCGTCAGTCAATGATTAAAAACAGTGTCACGTTTTGTATGTGGTTCCGCCGTATACGGGTTAACCACCGCCGTCCGTCAATGATTAAAAACAGTGTCACGTTTTGTATGTGGTTCCGCCGTATACGGGTTAAGGGCGCTGGTAGTTAGAGATTAAATATAATTTCGTTTTGATGAAACAAAACAGCTATATTAAGGAATTTAAACTTCTGTGATCCATAATATTGTTTAGAGAATTTTTGGCGAAATCACATAAATAATCTTTTGTCGACGCGTTTCGAACCAACCAGTGTGGTTCATCGTCAGGACAAGTTGAAGAACTGATCAACTTAGCTAGTTAAATAGTATGGGCAGAGACTCCAACAGCTAGATTGATAACAGCTAATTTTGACATTATGACCAGACAAATAATAATTATTCTTGCTATATTTTTTTATTTATGATTATTCCTGGAAACTAGATAAATTAGGTAAATTTATGTTAATAAATCATTTATATATTTTACTAAAATAATTGTTTATAATATATATTAATAATATATATAACATAATTTCCCTATTTTTTATTATATTTTTTTATTTATTTATATTATTTTATTTTTTTTTCATCATCCTACGATCCTAATGTCTTTGAAAGTACCTTAATCAATTAATTCATTTAAATAATACAATAATCTATTTATTTACATTTTTTTTATTCAATTAGATATTTAGTAAATATATCAAGTATTAGTAATTTATTAATGTCAATTTTTTTACATTGAAAAAAATATTGGTAATTTAGATAACGAAATTGATTAAAATTAACTATCATATACTATTAGGTGTTAAATTTAAATTATCAAAGAACTAAATAATTTTGGAAAATATCATTGAATTGTATAAAGGATGTAATCAATATATATTTACTATATATAAATAGAGTATAATATCAGGATCTTTAGGCTGAATTTACTTTTTGGCATAGGAAAAAATCTTAAATTCAAAAAATAATTTGTTTTTAGGTTCGTTTAGTCATTATTGGTCTCACGAGTAACATCATCATATATCATTAAAACTATATCTAATATTTATTAAATGTTTTAATAGTATGTTATAAGCTAATCATATTGGTGTATTATTTATTTAATAATTATTTCTAATAATCATTTTAATTCTAAAGGTTTAGTAGTAATCAACCATATACATATATATATAATTGAAATCATGAAACCATAATAAATTATTTCTTGAAAATAATTATAATATATAAGTTTAACTATAACATAATAATAACAGTTAAAAATATAATTGAAATCTAGTCCAAACATTTAATGGTTCGAAATTAATAAATATCTTATTAATAACGAATAATACTAGGTAATTAAGATAATGGAAAGGATTAAATAATACTAAATCCAATAAGCTATTAGGATATTAAGATTAAAGTTGAATAAACAAATCAGTTTAAAAACAAAAAATATATTAAAGATTATAATAAACCAAGGGAAACAAGACCAACCACAGAAAACAACTTCTAAGGAGAAGAAAAAGAAACCCTAAGACCATATAATAGAGGGACAGAGGAGGCTAGGAAGACAGGGCTGGGATCCAGCAACTGCTGATCTTCCAGCCATCATCCCTATTAAGATTATTCGGCCTTTTCTCAATCTCCAGGGCCTCTCTAAATTTGCGATGGTGAAACTGTGCAACTTTGGCAATGACTTGAGCCTCTTCAATACAGACATGATGCATAGTCTTCTCGGCATGTTCAGCCATGGCTGAGGACTTGGTCCTACCATGCCTTAGGTCAGCCAAATGCTCGCTAATCCTTTGATTGATAGAGCGACCCGTCTCACCAATATATGGTGTCCCACAGGAACAAGGAATGACATAGATGCCCTTCATGTCTTTAGGGTCAATAGGAATAAAATAAATTATTATATTATTTTTATGAATTTAAATTGATTAAGGTACTTCAAACGTACCATTAGGATCGTATGGATGAATGAAAATAAAAATAAATATTAAATAAATAAATATTAAGTAAACAATATGGGAAAGTTATATGTATATGTATATAAATATATATATATATATATATATATATATATATATATATATATATATATATAACAATTATATTTAGTAAAAAATATATAAATGATTTATTAACATAAATTTACTTAATTTATCTAGTTTCCAGGAATAATCATAAATAAATAAAATATAGCAAGAATAATTATTATTTGTCTGGTCATAATGTCAAAATTAGTCGTTATCAATCTCGCTGGTGGAGTCTCTGCCCATACTATTTAACTAGCTAAGCTGGATCGGTTCTTCAACTTGTCCTGACGATGAACCACACTGGTTGGTTCGAAAAGCGTCGACAAAAGATTATTTATGTGATTTTGCCGAAAATTCTCTAAACAAAACAGTTATATGTTGGAAGGGGCAGGGTTTGAGCGGTCAACTTCTTCCCTAACAACCACCTATCTTTACAAACGTGCCAACTATATTTAATGGAAATTCCACACAAAGGGTTATTTAAAAACTCATTTTGCCATAGCGCTCAAGGGAAAGACTGCACGGGTTTCGAGGGAGAAGGCAGGGCCCAAATCGAGACAAGTGATTAATATTTTAATGCAGGAGCCATGAATTTTGCAGGAGGGCAAAATTTCAGTTTGTCAGAATCTAACAAGTTTTATATGGTTTTTACACTTCTCCTCGCCATGAACACAATGGTGTTGTTCGTTTCTTCATTAGAGGTCTGCATTTTCCAGTCAATTCCAGAATGCACGTGGAACCATAATTTCAGCAAAAACAGGGAGTGGAACCATGAGCGATGAAATTTTCCCAATGAGGTAAAATTTTGACATTTCAGAATATAGTCAAGTTTATATTTGTTTTTCATGGTTTTCCGCAAGGATCACAATGACGAGATCAGATTTTCCATCTGAGTTGCATATTTGCAGTCCATTCATGGAACATAGTCTTTGAGGAATCTTGGGGGAATCTAAAAGATTCCTTAAGCCCAAAATTCTCAACTTCTCAGAATTTGGATTTTGGATAGTCGATTCAACGCTACTCGACGCCACAAGTCTGATGGTGGCTTCAGATTTCTTATTTTCTCATTTCTTCTTCTAGTCACTTTTGTAAGTGCCAATGTAGATGTTCACATTCATGTGTGAGCAACCATCATCATGAGATCGATGCCTTGAGAGTGATGGTCCGAGTAGCTTCAGCAGTGAGACAACCACTTCTTCAGATGGCCCTTGGTTGTGAGGTATATGATGTGTTCATGTACTTCTTCTTTATGCATTATGTTGTACAGATCCTTGATTGATGTTGATGCAGGGTCTTGTTTATTACATGTTGTCATGATTCCTTGCTTCATGTTATGCAGAATCTTTTATGTGATGTACTTGTTGTCATAATTATTTATGTTATGCTTTGAGATCCCTTTTTGTATGTTGTTGGGATACTCTTGTTGTCGTCATGCATGTGTTTTGTTTTGACATCCCTTTTGTGCCATGATGGCGGGATGCTCACCATGCATGTTGTTGTATTATACTGACAGGAGTCTTTTGATTGAGAGTTCTAGTTGTGGAAACTCTCATAGAGCCACTCCTGCGTGAGGGAATTTTTCCTTGTATGATTGAGACATCATCTATGTGTACATCACCATTATTAACAGCACTTAATGCAACGGCCTACACCATCTTGACACCGGGGCCCAAAGATGTAGTCCCTCCTAGAAGAACTCTGTTATCAACGCTTATGTTTTCATGTGCTGATGATTGTTATGTTCCTCTTCTTTTCCGCATACAGATGTATTCATTAATGTTCTTTTAAAAAGCAATTTTAACACATCACGAAAGTAAAAGGTCTTGGAAGGGTCCTTCTTCACACCCGGACCTGGATCAAAAACAACAGAGAAGAAATTGATGGAAATTAAGGAAGAAGTGATGAAGTTTGATATCAATTTTGATAAAAGAACAAGTGTTGGTTTACCATCTTGTTGGCATCAACAAAACAATTTGTTATCCTGGGAGCTTTATTAAACATTACTGGTGGAAGCAAAGAGTAATATAAATTCTACACATGAAAAGATTGCAGTATTAAAGGGAGCTACAATTGTCAATTATCTTCATAAAGATTTTCAACTTGCTTGGATGATGAAAACTATTTTTATTAAGAAGCCTACATACAACAGAATTACAGATTTCAGGATAGCACATGTTAAATTTATAAATTCCCCAAGTACAAGTACATAAATCTGGAGGAAGACCAGGGAATGGATGTTGCCACAATTTGTTGCTATAGAAGTAGAACCTTCTACTGCTCCACAATATCAGATTGATTTAACATGAAATGTTTACTTTTATAAGTTATCATATTTTTCAAGACATGTAATTTTTATGTTTCAATGTAATGCTAGAGTAGTTGGGTAGTTAGGAGGTTGACAGTTCTGATAACTATCTTTTGAAATTTTGTATAAATGTACTTCAATAAGATGAAAAGGGGTTCTAAATTTTTGCATACCTCAAAGAGGACCACTTTGTTCTTTGATCTTTGCTTGAATGATGACTAAAGCTTTTCAATGAATCTAGAAATTGTTGGGTATGATTTGTCTTCCTTGTTCCATATTATGTATGTATTTCTTCATTAAAAGAATTGAAGCAAGTTGTTCTTTGTTTGCAGTTCATGGTTATGATTTTATGTAAATTTAGAGGTTAAAAATCCTTAAACAGTGC
The DNA here is from genome assembly GCA_000404065.3 of Pinus taeda. Taxonomy (NCBI): domain Eukaryota; kingdom Viridiplantae; phylum Streptophyta; class Pinopsida; order Pinales; family Pinaceae; genus Pinus; species Pinus taeda. The sequence continues at coordinate 73,180 of APFE031055936.1, read as the reverse complement.
TCTTCTTTCAAATTTTCCATTTCCCATTAAATACACTTTCCTCCAAGTTTATGGTAAAAGATTCTTTGCAGACAGCCTTTTATGCTAAAACTTTCACCAACACTTCTTACAAATTTCAATTCATTTGTATCCAACAGTTAAAAGCAATTAAAGTTATGTTCCATGTATCGAAGGTTAAAGGGTTTATATTTTAATATTATGTGGTTTGCAAAATGATAAGACAAACAAACAATCAATCTGTAATTTTTAAGGAATGTCTTGGGCACTAATTTCTACTCAACCGAGAATTGTCTCTCGAGGTACAACACATAGGTCAGCATACTTGCAACCACAACACACTATCTTGTGTCTATTTTTTTTCTCAATCATAACGATGCCCTTTCTGTGTGTATCAAATATTAATGACTTATTCCTTGTCTATTAAAATCATGATCCATGTTCTTTTCAGTGGACTCCCTTTTCCTTCCCCCAACCCCCTCACTACCTTTTGTGTGTTGACCAAATAACACATCCCACGAGGACCAAAGGTGGTATGGGTTTGTCCTCCACTTAGGAGGCCCATGTTCCACCTCCATTCATGCCATGCAGGCCATTAAACCTAGTCAAAAAAATTGGTGGCAATTAAATGAGCAAATTGAGTTAACCAATTCCCAAGCAACTCCCCCCCAAACTATGAATCTGCAACCACTCCTCTGAGCTAGTCATTATGTTTACATTTCTACAGTATTTACATTAATTACAATTCATGTGACAATTACAATATGGGTAGCCAAAAATGGTTTTTATAGACCTCACCCCCTTAGAGGAACACCATCCTCAATGTTTAATACCTAACCTGAACACAAAATTCACAGTGAACTTTATATGCAAAACTCTTTGCATTTACTTACGTGGTAATAAAAAATGGGTAAGATAGACTTATTTTATCATCCATCTCACTTATTTTATCATCCATCTCCCAAATGGCCTCATATGTTCCAAAGTGCCTCCACTGTACCTTGACCTACTCAATTTGAGTGTGATCTGCCTCCAATATAGAATGCACAGTAGCTTTGGCTGGAATTCTCCCCTGGATTCCACATGTATCACAGAGAAATCAACAACATTATTAGCATCATGTACATAGTTTTTAAGCAAAGAGATATGGAAAAACATCATGTGCCTTTACTGTGGGTGACAAGGCCAATCTATATGCCATAGAACTCATACTTTCTAAAATCTGAAATGGCCCACAAAATCTTGTTGCTAACTTAGCACAAGATCCAATATTTAATGAATTTTTCCTTGGTCAATTGTGGAGGTACAGATGTTCCCCCACTTGGAACTCTTTTTGTATTATCTATTGATCTGCATAGCTCTTCTGCCTATCCTGAGATATTTTAAATTTTTACATGATAACAATTACTTCTTGTTCCATCTACTTCAACATATCAAGCCTAATATGCACCTTATTCACTGGATCATTCCAATTTATATCTGTATTACATTTCCTACTATACAAAGCCTCTAAGGGACTCATTTTAAATGATTCCTAGTACCCATTGTTATAGGCAAATTCTACCAGTGGTCGAATCTCTTCCCACCTCTTAGGTTGACACATGACATGCATTCTTAGCATCTCTTCGAGTACTTTTTTTATCCTTTCAATTGGTCCATCCTTTTGAAGGTGATATGCTATGTTAAGTGCCAATTATGTTCCAATTCCAACAAACAATTCTTTCCAAAATTTTGAAGTGAACTTGGCATCTCAATCTGAAATAATATTCATGGTTACTCCATGCAATCGAAACACTTCGTTTATGAAATTTTGAGTAATCTCGCTTACTTGGTTAGTGGACTTGACAACTATGAAGTGGGTTTCCTTACTCATCTTTTCCAACGCTACCACTATGGCATCATGTTTTTTGGGTATCCTTGGTAGTCTAGTGATGAATTCCATGGAAATGACTTCCCACTTCCATTCAAGAATGGGGATTGGTTGTAGTTATCTTGTTAGATATATACATTCCACCTTCACTTGGTGGCACTCCAAGAATTTGGTAATGTACTTGGCTATGTCCTTTTTCATGTCTTTCCAATAATACATATTTTTCATGGTTGTTATCATTTTCTAATAACCAGGGTGACTTGGAGAAGGTTTTATATGAAACTCGTCAGATGTGAGTTTTTCCAAGTTGTCCATGCGAGGTATATACCACCTTCCCCTGAACTTTAATAGTCCATCCTCTGCGAGAGAGTAATTTGTATTCAATGTTCCCTTTGACTCTTGTTGCAAACGTTCTTCTATTTTGTTGGTAATGCTCATCCTACTATATTTCTTCTTCAATATTTTCTTTAATGTCAATTTCATAAGCATTGATGACTATTACATGAGCCACTTGCAACCTTCTACTAAGTGCATCTGCCACTTTGTTATTCTTTCCTTTGATGTACTTGGTTTCAAAATAAAATTCACTAATCAAGGCTAGCCACCTTTCCTATCTTGCATTCTTCTTGGGTTGGTCAAATAAATACCTCAACCCTCCATGACTTGACATCATTACAAATTTCCTTTTGATGAGGTAATACCTCCATGTTTCCAATTCATGCACTATCACTACCAACTTGATCCAAACTTACGTAGGTACACAATAGAATATAGAAATGCCCATATACACAAAGATGCGGCAAAAATAAAACTTCATTTCATTAATATCAAAGAACTAAAATATGCTTACATAAAGAAATAAAAATAAACTAACTCGGGCGATAGTAGCTTATCTCTGAGAAGATATGTGGCGGCGACATGCCTTTGAACTGTGTTACAATGAGGCTCAAAGGCCTATTTATGATTGAGAAATTATAGAAAACCGTAAACATCAAAAAACCTAACCCTGGGAGATGAAGCGCCAAAATTGTGGGCCCCGTTTGGGTAAATTGGTACATCAAATTCCCGGGGTCGTAACTTTGGCATATGATCTTTGTTCAGCTATCATAATACCTCATTTTGAATATCTTAAAGAGGAGGCTGAAAACAAACTTATAGATTAGTTTAGGACTTTTCCAGTCTCATTATTTTCCCTCAAAACAACTCTGGAAGTGTAGGACCTAAAAAACTATCAAAAATAATAAGTTTTGCTAAAATTAAAGAAACTGAAAAGAAAAAATGGTGGGGTTCCAAGTGGAATAGGTGGGTGGCCACCAATATCCACTTGGATTAGTCCCCCCCGCCCCTAGGAAGCAATGGTCCCCCTTGCGTTGAGTGCCTCCATGAGATGGGGAAACTTCTGCTAAACTTGGTCCCTGGTGAGCCACTTGCTTTAGTGCAAGAGTTGGCGAACTTTGACAGACCGATACAATTGGATATTCCGTTGGCGAGTGTTCTTGATCTGTATGTCTATTATCCGATTAGTTGCGGATTTTTCCATGCAGACTGGGTTTAACTCTGTTGGTGTGACTTGTTCTGCAATGTCTATTGTGTCAAGTAATGGTGGAAAGTATGGTCGAAGGCAGTCAAAATTGAACATTGGGTGCATGCCAAGGAATGGTGGAATGTTGAGCTCGAAATAATTGTCCCATACAACCTTAGTGATGATGTAAGTCCCATATCAGAGCAGATGAAGCTTGCAGTGGAACCAATCGAGGCGCTCCTTTTGCAAGTGTAACCAAACTTTATCGCCCACTTGGAACTTGTGTGGCTCCCGATGTTGATCATGACGTTTCTTGTACTTAGCATTGGCTATATCCAATATGTCATTTACCAGCTGGAATATGTGTTGAATGTGCTCAATGAATTTGTCAGCCCTGTCAGCTTTGGAATGGACATGAGGCGTATCTTCCTGAGTAGCTGCAAATGGTATGGCCGCATCAATGGGACATAGTGGCTGGAATCCCAACCCCACCTAAAAGGGATTGTGGCCAATTGAGCTATGGAGAGATTTGTTGTAGTTGTGTTGGACATAGAGGAGGATTTCATCCCTCGTTTGTGGATTCTTCGAGTTGTACATATGCAGAATGTGTAAGATCATCCTGTCGACGACTTCTGTTTGGCCATCAATTTGGGGGTGGAAAGTTGTGGACTTAGTGAGCTTGGTATCCAACATCGACCAAAGATTTGACGAAAATGCACTTAGGAACCTGTTGCCCTAATCTGATATAATAGACTATGGGATCACAAAATGTACCCACACTCGTTCAAAGAAGAGCTTATCAGTGACTTCTATTGTGATACTCTTCTTGTAGGCCACCAAAATGGCCATCTTAGAGAATCTGTCGACGACCATGAAAACACAGTTGTTGTCGTGCTTAGTAGAATGAATGCCCGACATGTAATCCATGGAGATGGATTCCCAAGGTCGACTAGGAGTAGGCAGAGGAGTATATAGGCCTTGCTTCTTGATGGTCGGTTTGGAAATGGTGCAAGCAGTGCAGGATCTAATGTACTTCCCAACATCATGTCAAAGGTTCGGCAAATAAAAATACTTTTGCAGTACTGCCACTGTTTTCTCTACCCCGAAATTTCCAGCGACCCGACTGTAGTGCGCCTCCCAAACCATCTTGGCACAGATGTGTCCCAGGTGGCATAACAGTGCATATTAGACATGAAAATTTGAAACTTTCTTACCTTCCAGGAGTGTCTAGTATATGCTACCAAATTCTGGATCACTCTTGTAAAGATGGGACCACCTCGCACTCTCGTGCCCACAAGAGTCGAGCACAGTGGTCAGCACCATGACCGGTGGTCGACTAAGGTAGTCTGGAACATTATTGGTGTTTCCCTTCTTGTACTTAATGTTCAAATGGAATTGTTACAGTTATGTGAACCATTTATGATGGTGATCGTTCTCCAACTTCCCTTGTGTGTGTATGAACTATAAGGGTCGATGGTCTGTGTGACTGATCGTTTCCTTCCCAAAATGTAATTCTTTCATTGTCGGCAGGCCTGCACAATGGAATACATCTCTTTGTCATAGGTGGGATACTTTCAGAGTGTGTTTGAAAGTGTCTCACTGTGATATGCCACTGGATGCCCCTACTGAGTAAGAACTTCACCAAAAGTATAGTCAGAGGAATATGTCTCGATCTCAAATGGTTGTTGCGGGTCTGGTAATGTGAGCACTGGTGCAGAGTAGAGGCGATGCTTCAACTTAGCAAACACCTTTTGTTGGGATTTAGACCAAAATAAATTTGCTTTCTCTTCGCCCTTGGTGACTTAACTTAAAGGCCAAGTGATATGAGAGAACCCCGACACGAACCTACAATAGAAATTGGCAAGACCCAGAAAGTTGCAGAGCTCTGTTAGAGTGGTTTGGGTTGGCCAATCCCAAATGACTTATATCTTGGCTAGGTCCATAATCACACCCTACTCATCAATGATGTACCCCAGATATTGAACCTGGGTCATGCCAAAAGTTCATTTCTCCAAAATGGCACACAGCTTGTGTTGTCATGGGTTTTGAAGGACCTGTCTAATATGGTAGAGGTGCTCTTCCCAACTCTGGCTGAAGATCAAGATGTCATCCAAATACACCACCACGAATACATTGGTGAAGGGTCGCAAGATGTCATCTATTAATCTCATGAAGGTTGTGGGGGTATTCATCAACCTACAAGGAATGACCAACCATTCGAAAAGGCCCTCCTTGGATTTGAAGGCAATCTTCCACACATCGTTTGGTTTGATAGGCACCTGGTCATAACCAAACTTCAAATCAATCTTGCTGAAATATTTGGCACCCTTGAGCTATTCCAGAAGGTCATCAATCTATGGGATTGTGTACCTATTTAGAATAGCGATCTTTTTCAGCACCCGATAGACCAATACAGAGTCTCTAACTCTCGTACTTCTTCTATACCAGTACAATTGGGCTCCCACAGGGTGACGATGTGCCCTTTCTGCAACAACTCCTGAATTTACCTCTTGATCTCATCGTTCTCCAGAATAGAGCGTTGATAGATCAGTGCATTAGGTAGCGGCACACCCAGGGTCAAATTGATGGAGTGCTTGACCTGACAGTGCAAAGCTACCCCTATAGATGAGGTGAAATGTCCCTATACTCCTCCACGACCTTATCCATCTGTTTTTGTTGTGCGGAGGAGCCCTGTCTCAACGTCTGGCCACAACCTTCTTCTTTCCCTGAGGTTGAATCATAATGGAAACAAATTTCTTGGTCTGGGAAATGATCTTACAGCATTGCTTTGCAATGATCAAAGAGATGATAGTAGGTGATCGAGGAGGATCTCATATAACAAGTGGCTTTAAAATAGCTCAAAATTCAAAGTGGTCAAATTGCAACAAACTTAGCATCAGTTGGAAGTGCTCATCCCCCTGATTCCAATGGTGCAAATGACACTCAAATCTGAGCTCGTATGGAGGAGATAGGTCTAGTCAAATCATGGTTGACTTGGACAAGTGGAAGACTGAGGAAGCATATTGGTCGAAATCCGGCGCCATAATCCAGTCAATTTCTAGGCAAATTCATAGTATACTTAATTTTCCCAATAACCTCCATGGTTCAAGAAATTGTCCAAAGTGGCTAAGTGGTTATGAAAATAAAATATATATATATATATATATATATATAGGTGGCGAGCCACCAACCCTGCCACCCAAAATCTTAACTATAACATAAATATATATCAAAAAACAAAAATTAAATTGGGGGCAGGTTGTCGCCCCCACCACACCCGGACCATGCAATGACGAGCTCTATATATGTATTAGTTTTGGGGTCCATTGACCAGGAACCCTGCCCCATGGACCAGAGCCATAACCACGACATTCCAGCAATGGAAAGGGTGTCGGCGGGGGTCGAACCTGCCCAATCCACGTGGGTCAACCCCCAAGCAGGTGCACCATATTAATACACATCTCAACAACCGCGTAAAAAAAAAATTAACATTCCACTATTTAAATATGGAGTGGGTGAGGTTTGAACCCGACCCACCTCCACACAATGCGCCAACAGAACCAATGACCCACGGGGTGGGGACTTGACAACTCCACTTCCCAAATGATATAAAAAAGACGTAGTTTTCAGTGTAGGCGGGGGGGGGGGCGACATGTTTTTCCATGCAAACTAATTTTTTTTAATTGCAAGTATGGAACCCTGAGTGTTACACAGTAAAATGTCACTGTCTCCTTGTCAATCTCCCTACTGTGTCATAAAATCAAATCCATCATGCTCATGCTCTCTGAAATGGCCAAAAACCCTCTTTGCCTAAGTTTATTGGATCATCGCGACTGTTATTGAAATAACCGCGCTGACTGGCGGATGATAGTGCAACTGATGCGCTGCCAGCGCGGAAGCACACGGGTTTCCCGCGCTGATCGAATTTCATAGCCAGCGCACCCTCTGCTTGTACTAAGTCGCGCTGACCGGACCTCTTCTGTTATTGGGATGCGATGTCAGCGCGCCAGTCCAGTTATGCACCCGCGCTGATCCTGTTTGGGCGAGTTTGTTCTAACAGCCAGCCTTCCAGATGACTCCAGACCTGGTTGTTGGCTTTGTAAAGGTCGCCCTCCCTTCTATGGCATCTCTGTTCGCCATATGAGCCACCTTCCTTGGAAATAAGCTTATCCTTCCACCACCCATGGAGACTCCTTCTCCTATATAAGCCTCCACCATTGCCATGAGCAGCTAGTTTTTTGGACATATAGCCTTTGACATAGAGGAATTCATAGTGCTTTAGTGCTGCTCTTAGTAGGCATTTGGTGTGTTGAGTGTGGATTGCTAGAGAGCTTAAGGAAGGTTGTGAAGTCTTGTTGCCTTGTGTGAGAGAGAGAGTTGTTTGTCTTGGGAGATCTACCTCCAAGGGTGAATGCTTATGAGATTTGCTGGTTGGACCCTCTTGAGAAGGACTCAGCGTCAGAACATTGGTTGTACCTTTCTCAGTTTTTGATTAATAAAAGATAGATGACTACTGTTATGGTTCCATTCTCATTTGTCTTATGATGATTAATGTGAATTACATCCTTTCTGACTGATGTGTAGATGCTTTTACTAGATTTCACGCTTGTGTTTGTTCTCTCTTTGCATGTGCAGGTGTCCATCCGCGAGGATAGTGGAGGATCGTGACTGACCAGAGTGAAGGAGTGAGAGCGACATCTCTTCATCAAACAAATAGCGCTAGAATCCAAGTAGGTGTTCATTACCCACTTGTTAATTACAACTAGGAACTTGCAGAGTAGCATTGATTGATTGTTGCTAGACCCGTTCTGGGCTAGTAGGGATCGCCTCTATCCGTAGAGGGGATTTACCTCTCCAACACTGAGTCTAGCAGGAAACTGGAACTTTTCCCCAGGGAATCTTGAGAGTATCAAAAAGATTTTGAGAGGTGTAGAAGGGCTTTTGTTTATTTCTCGAACCCTCTACACCTCTCGGAATCTTTCTGATACCGTCAAGATTTCTTGGGGAAAGTTTCGACCTCCTGCCAAACTCAAAGTTCCACACCTGCAATTAAAAAAAAATAGTTTTCATGGAAAAACGCAATGGGCCCTCACTTACACTGAAAATTGTTTATATCATTTGGGCGACGGAGTTGTCAAGTCCCCACCCCATGGGTCGTTGGTTCTTTTGGCGCATTGTGTGGAGGCGAGTTGGGTTCAAAACCTACCCACTCCAAATTTAAACAGTGGCATGCTATTATTTTTTTACGTGGTTGTTGAGTTGTGTATTAATATGGTGTTGCCCGCTTGGGGGTCGACCACGTGGGTTGGGTAGTTTCGACCCCCTTCGACACCCTTTCTATTGCTGGCATGTCATGGTTATGGCTCTAGTCCACGAGGCGGGGTTCCCAGTTAGCGGTCCCAACCCCAATACATATATAGAGCCTGTCGTTGCATGGTCGGGGGTTAGCGAGGGTTTTGATATATATATGTTATAGTTAGGATTTTGGGTGGCGAGGTTGGTGGCCCCTCCACCCATTTATATATATATATATATATATATATATATATATATAATATATATATATTATATATATATATATATATATATATATATATCATAACCACTTAGCCACTTTAGAAAATTTCTCAAACCATAGAGGTTATTGGGAAAATTAACTATACCATGAATTTTCCTGGAAATTGATTGGATTCTGGCACCAAATTTCGACCTCTTTAGTCTGCCACTTCTCCAAGTCAACCCTGAACTTTGACTGGCCCTATCTCCTCCATACGAGCTCAGATTTGAGTGTCATTCACACCATTGGAATCAGGCTGACGAGCACTTCGATCTCATGCTGAGTTTGTTGCAATTTGACCACTTTGAATTTTAAGCTATTTTAAAGCACTTGTTCTGTGAGATCCTCCTAGATCAATAGGCGAGCTTACCTGTAGTATCCTGTACAAATTATCGTCCAAACTAATAATCACAGAGAGAGGTCTAGACTCATATACAACATGTTGTTTCCACAAGTATGGTTGTCCTAATAATACATCACAAACTTCAAGAGGAGGAACATCACATAGTACCTCATCCATGAAGGGCTTAATGTTGCAGGAAGGCAAAACTGCTAGCTGACATGGAGATCTCGTCCTTGGTGAAGCCACTTGATGGTGTACAGATGTGGATTTGTTGTAGTCGATAGGGTCAACCACTTCACGACCTCAATGAGGTTCTTTTGGCTCCCGTTGTCGACAATGAACTATAGAGAAAAGCCCTTCACCCATATTTGTGAGTGGCAGAGGCATTCCCCCTCCTTTGGATCTTCAGGATCATTCTTCTAGATCTTATTGGTGGCCATGGTGGCACTGGGCTTCACATCAATGATCTGCTTCCCTTTTTCATTTCACTTGTCAGGTTCTGACTCATAGTTGGAACATGCATTTGATTTAGAAGCCTTTAGCTCGGCCACCAGTGACTGATTGGCCCGAAACTCACTTGTGTTGTGAGTGGAACTCTTATTACTCACACCATTTTCACGTGTCCTTATTTGTATTCATGTTGTTGTTCTTTACTTGTGGCTTCGATAGGTTGTCCTGGGTCACCCCGCCTTGGCTTTGTCCTTTGCTCTGTATTTTGGGGCACATTTTCCTTGCTTTGGATTCGCAGATCCAAAATCTTGCTTCTTCTATTTAAACTTCTTCTCAATCTTGACAACGTATCGGTACATCGTGCTGAGTGAGGATATGTCTAGGAACTCCATCTCGTCCTTGATGTACTTGTGTAGACAGTCGCGGTACTTGAGTACCAAATGCTGCTTATAATCCTTGATACCCTGCTTCGTTCGAAGGGTGTGGAAAACATTTGTAAACTCTCACACATCTTGGTCCCTTCCCTGTCGTAGTGTGGTCCACTTTATGTATTTATATTCATAGCTCCTGAAAGGGTTATATTGTTCCTTGATGGCATCTAGGAAAGAATTCCAAGTGGGTGCAGCTAAAAACAGTGAGGATTCCCTCTCGTCCTTTTGTTCACAGTAGGTTTCCCACCAGTCCTTGACGTGTGGGGCGGCTTTGAGAAGTGCAAAAGTAATCTTTTCCCGATTGGAAAAGTCATGAACTGAAAAATATCCTTCCAACAGATTTAACCATTTATCTACTGCGTTTGCATCTATCTGGACCTCAAATATGGGAATATCAAAGTTAACTTGTACATTAAAAGGAGTGGCACCTCCAGAGTGGCTGCTGGATGAAGATGTGTCGCCTGTGGGTAGTCGTCGAAGGATCTAGGCAAAGTTATCCATTATCGAGCTCCTTTGTCACTCGAGGGCTTCCTCGAGTAGTATTTTGAAAGGATCTCCTACCCCCACGTATTTATTTTCTTCCTCCGTGGGAGGCCATCGGGTTTTGCGAGGTTGTTCTTGCAAAGATTCAACCAAATCGATCCCTAACTCCTTATACCCTGACCTCGTTGGGGACATGCCAAGAAAAACAAAGAAAGAGCACACCGCCTCTAATACCATTGATCCAGACTTATGTAGGAACGCAACAGAATACAGAAATACCCATATACACATAGATGTGACAAAAATAAAACTTCATTTCATTCATATCAAAGAACTGAAATATGCTTACATACAAAAATAAAAATAAACTAGCTCGAGCGATGGTAGCTTATCTCTGAGAAGAGATGTGGAAACTACATGCCTCTGAATTGTGTTACAATGAGGCTCAAAGGCATATTTATGATTGAGAAATGATGGAAAACCCTAAACATCCAAAATTTTAGGCCTGTTTGGGTAAATTAGTACATCAAATTCCTGGGGTCGTAACTTTTGCATACGATCTCCATTTGGCTATCATAATACCTCGTTTCAAAGATCTCAAAGAGGAAGTTGAAAAAAAAATAGCTAAATTTCTATGGGACTTTCCTGGTCTCTCTGTTTTCCATAAAAACGTCTTTTATTCCCTCAAAATGGCTCTAGAAGTTTAGGACCCAAGAAACTGACAAAAATAGTAAGTTGTGCTACAATTAAGGAAACTGAAAAGAAACAACGATGGGGGTCTAAGTGGAATAGGTGGGTTGCTACCAATATCCACCTGGATCACAACTCCAAGTCATAAGTGACACAATTTCTCTCATGCTCATTCAACTTCCTTGACTCATAACACACCACTTGTCCTTCTTGCATTAGGACCCCATTGAAACTTTATTTGCACACACTTCTACACATCACAAAATCTTTCTTTGTGTCTGATATTCTTAATATCATTGCATGTATGAGCAGATATTTCAACTACTCGAATCTGGTTGCACATTTTGTTGTCTATTAGAATTTAGCTCTTTTTTTTTAATGCCATGATTGGATGTCTAATCTTCGAGAAATTTGGAATGAACCTCCAATAATACCCGACCAATCCCATGAAGGATTTGAAATATCTCACGTATTAAGGAGTAGGCCACCCCATAATGCCTTTGATCTTGTAAGGGTCTACTGATACTCCTTCTTTGGAAACTATATGTCCCAAGTACTAAACTTGTGACTGGAAAAATACACACTTGTTGAGTTTGGCATAGAGCTTGTGCTCTCTCAACAATTGGAATACTACTACCAAATGCTCTTCATGTTTCTCCTTGTTTTTTGTATAAACCAAGACGTCATTGACAAAAACCGGCACAAACTTGTCTAAATATGGACTAAAAACATTATTCATTAACCACATAAGTGTTTTTGGGGAGTTTGTGAGTCCAAACAATACCACCATAAATTCATAATGTCCATACCTCATTATGAATATTGTTCTGTAAATATATTCATCTTCTTTGATTTGTACCTGATGGTACCTAGACCTTCAGTCAATCTTTGAAAATACAACAACCCCTCTCAACTGGTCAAATAAGTCATCGATTCTTGGAAGGGATTGATGTTCTTGATTGTAACCGTATTGAGTTGCTTATAGTCAACGCATAGTCTCAATGTTTCATCCTTCTTCTTTACAAATAATGCAGGTTCTCCCCAATGTGATATATTGGGTCTAATATATCCTTTGTCTAACATTTCTTTTAATTGTAGTTTCAGCTCTACTAGCTTTGGTGTACTCATTTTGTATGGAGCTTTTGACATTGGCGTCGATCCTAGTAGTAATTCAATTGAGAAGTCAATTTCCCTCCTTGGTGGCAGTCCCAGGGTTTCCTTGGGAAATACATCACGTAATTGTTTTATTATTGGGTTCTCTTCCATTCTATCATTATTGGTTTCAAATTCACTAGTTACTTGAACAACCTACATTTTACACCCCTTCCACCTACACCTCTTCAGTTGTAGTGCAATTATTACCTAACCATCATAGGTTTTCTATTTCCTTGCAATGTCGTCCTTTCCCCTTCCTCATTGAGACACTCTATCAAATTTCTATAGTATTCAACCTTGGTTTTGTGGGTTGTTATCCAGTCTATCTCAATCAGCAAGTCATATGAGTGTAACAGTAATAGGTTTAGATCTACAATTGTGAGCATGTCATTTATCACAACTAGGCATGACTTCGCCACATGTTCAACTCATTTCTTAGTACTCGTGGCTAGTTGGACTAACCATGAATTTTCATGGGTTATGCTCTACAATGCACACTTTTCTGCAACTTGTGGACTTACATAATTGAAAATGGAGCTAGGGTCAATCAAAATTGAAACAAACTAGTTATTGATTGTACCTTCCATTTCGATCATTGAGGCTTCATGTTTGACTTGCCTATTGTCCAATGCTGCATAGATGTGTGATATACTCTGAGCCACATAATTTACTATCTTTGCTTCCTGCAAATTGTACATTCTTGGCCCATTCTTTTGTTTTTGGGGACAATTTATCTTCTTGTGCTTTTCTCCACGAGTCCAACACTTCATAGGTTCTCCCCTGATACCCTTGGCTTTCTCTCCTATAGGTTGAGAGAACCAATCTCTACTAGTAGTAGTGGATCTCTGCGAAAACTCACCCCTGACAAGAGCGATAAATTTCACATTCCTTCCTTTGAGATGATGTCTTACAACTTTATGCCCTTTTCCTCCAAATTTGGTTTTGCCTTTTGCTTTCTAATCAATTTGAGATTGATTCCTATGTTTGGATTGTTCATAGAAATGCTTCATCTTCTAGATGGTGTCCTCCAGAATTTGTGGCTTATCAAACTCTATTTTGTCCCTGAATGCTTGCAACAACCCACTATTGGTTTCATAATACCTTTCCGATAGGTACTTTTCCTAAAAATGTCTCTAAAATATCTTCCAGGATAACTCCTTCTCTTTAATATTCTTAACATTCTTTACGTCTTCCCACCAGATATCAATTGTGCCCTTCAAGATGAAAATGGCCACTCTTTCTTTCATATTCTCAGAGTATTCATGCACTCTAAAATATTAATTATTCCTAGCAATCATGCTTGTACGTCCTCTTCCTTCTTCGCCTCTCCATAAAATGTATGAGGTTTTTCCTTCTTAAACTATTCTAGTATCAAATATTCTCCTTTCCTTTTCTTTTGATAATGTCTCTTAGTGGTAGCACTAGACAATTGTTTGTGACTATTTGTTCACCTCTTTAGAGTACTAAGTGTGGTTCCTCCTCTCATTGTGTCTTCAATTGTCTAACTATGTCTCTTCTTAATTAGATTTCTTGTCATCTACACCATCATTTTTTAGTTCATGTTTTCCAAGTCCCAATGGAATTTGCTTGCCTTTATCCTTTCATAGGTAGCTAGCACCTAGATAATGATGCCTTTGCCTTTGCAAATCTGATAGGATACATTGTATAATTGTGTTTACATATGATTTCTATTTCCGAGTCAAGAAAATCCTTTCATTTTCAAGCTTATAACTTCTCAGCTCAAGTCTTATACTTCTAAGGGAGTTCATCCAGTTAGGGGAGTCTTCCTCTACCCTCTTTCCAATTAAATCTTCTTCTTGATAATGATAGAATTTATCAGTGTTGTGCCACACCATTCTACTTCTCATTCTTTACTCTTGTTGTTCCTTGGTGTCTTCTTATGTGCTATCACATAGACATAACTATTAACGAACAATATATAAATGACATATTTACCCATTTCCTTGGAAATTCTACAATATGTATATGTATGTGACGCTATCTAAAGCACCAATTTTTTAAGTTAATATGGTCATTAGAAAATAATTAACATATTAGAATCAATGGTTACATATAATATGCAGTCCATAGTTAGGATGCTACGAGTAACATGCATTTAAACACAACAAACCATCACTTTAAGTTACTAAACTCTATAATGGAGTTCAAAACTTACCCTTCTAGGACCATTTAACCCAAGTGTTGAACCTGAGCGCTCTAATACCACTCTGTAAGCCCAGTGGGAGGTATTTGTTACACCTAACCCAACCTCCATGGTTTCATCATGGAAATGGTGTTGTAAATTTTATCTTTACCCAAAGTGTGTCGAACTCACTTTGGACAACACAACTGTGTCCATCTCGTCAAGATATTTCTGACAATATAAGTTTTATCTCGATTTGACTCTTGGATAAAAAATTATGCACATTTGAAACCTAAGCCCCTTAACCCCTACCACAGCAGCAATAACCTACCATGTGGTAACCACGTGGCACTACCACCTCATGTGTAGTTCAACATGGTGATCACCATGTCATAGCACCACAATGTTACTACACTATCGGGCCACTACTCCAACCTCTAAGAACATTCTTCTCCCAAACCCCCCCTATGTAACAAACATTTTTTCATTAAGAAATGGGGACAATTTTTATCCCGTTGTTTTTGTCTCCTCTATGGAATCCATCAACCACACCCCCACCTATGATATGCACTGCAAAAAATCTCTACGAACTCGAGCTCTGCAATGATGTGCCTTCAAGTCACATCAATTCCCCATCAACACCATGTAGCACCCCACGCTAAGGCGCATCACAAACCATTTCCACGTGTTACTGAGGTGCCACATTAGTGTAGGTTTTCATGTCACCTATTCCCATGATATTTGTTGATGTCATGTTGGCCTTAGGGTGATGTCATCCTACCATGTGGCATTCCCTCATGATGCCAGATGTCACCCATAACCAACCAATTGGAACTCCTAAAGGACATCCTTGCATACCATGTATCACACAGTTAGTGTACCACATCAACAACTTTCCCACATCACATGACCACACCCTTCGTAATTCGATGTGGCTTCCACATAGCCTTACCCAGCCTACATGCCTTATTCCACCTCAACCTAGTCAAGGGTACCAAAAGGTCATCATTAATTAAACATAAATATAATTATTTTATTTTAGCTTGTAAAATCATCACTCCCTCAAAAAAGATATTCTAAGAAGATGCATAGAAGATGTTCTACTACGTTTATGTATGGGTGGGAAAAACACAATTTATTCACTTCCTTTTATCCTAATCTACCTTTCATGTAAGTCAATGAATTCATGTTATATATTTTTATGGTCAATTGGTGACTTTCTACGTTAATCAACACATATCCATCTTTTCTTGGGACGTTGTAACCATACCCCCTACTAATCCCAACCCAAAATAAAGGTTATAATGAGGTAGTTACTAGGATGACCTAACTCCAAAGGTTTAGTTATGGAGATGAAGTATAAATTTTTTAACCTTTTTCAAATTTCTTAAAACTTATAATTGATGACATCATTACATTCGTCTCATCGACACCTTTCCAACAATATAAAATTTTCTCTAATTTGTTTCCCAGATTAAAAGATATGGCCATGCAAATATTGGCTTATCAACGAATTCCATGTCATCCTGACCTGCCATGTGGTGCCCATGTGGTCCCCACATGGCTATGTAAGTCACGTCACCTCATGGATACTTAGTAGCATGATCCAAGTCGTTGACCCATTCATTCCAAGTTGTGTGTTTTTTCCATTCCATGGTTTAACCGACCCAACATGTAACCTTCACACAACATATACCATGTATGTAGGTGTCGACCCCTCTGTGGTCATGTCACCCCAGGGATAAAATATCAGTGGTAATCGTTGTGGTTCCCTGTTGAAATTTCCTGGGAGAACCTTCTAGGTTTACGTGGATCCTCGTAGACCCCACTACCAAAGTCACAATACCTTTGCTCAACCCAGCTTTCCACATCACCCTGTTCTCTTCCTTTGTGACACAAATCGCACTGTCAAGATGACATGGCCCCTTTTAACTTTCGAGAAGATGCAGACTACCTATGAGGCTACCCTATGCCAATACAATGTGCCTACTGGTCCATCTTGCCACATCCTCCCAAAGATAAATCCCAGGAATTTTTCGTAGTGCCTCCTCTTGAAATTGCTGAGGTCTGAGGTCCGGGGTGACATCACCTCACCCAAATGTCAGGGTGATGCCATCCCTTGTCACACCCTCCACGTAGGTTTTCAACCCCTGTAATTCATGGTTTTCACGCTATCTGGATATTGGATTTCTACCTTGTCGACTTATGCACCCACATGGTGGCCCACCATGCCACATCATCCCAACATTTTCCTAGGCCTCTGGCGCATAGTCCTTAAACATACAAGGGTGTATGCAGGCCTTCCAGGTTATTCCTCCTTAGCTTTGTTGAGGCCCGACCATGGCTATTAGACCATTGTACACATATGCTCATATATTTATATTTATATAACATTACGCTATGTCTTCTAAGCTTGCAAGAACTCCACTTTTAAATATATATTTATATATATTTGAATGCAAATCCTCCTAATATTTCAGTTTATGTTAGCATTCTATAATTCCTCCAAGTTGAGGAGAGGAACCCAGAGGTAACTACCTACCTCTTTTGGTTGATAGACTAGTCTTCTTCAACCTGAGGGGGCCCCTTCACTGGGCAAACTCAAAGAAAAAACTTTGAAATATAATCTTTAACAGAGACCATTTCTGAAAGTATTTAATTTTTTGGTTTGGGGGTGGTAGGGGATTCTAGGAAAACTAATGCATGTGATCATGACCTCCCTGGTACATCATGCCTATGAATTTCCCAACCAGTTTCATACACAAAGGCTCGACTAGTACAGCTTCAGAATGAAAAACAATTTGTAGTATAGTGGAAATAGGAACATCAAGACATTCATCTAAAATGGTAGAATAAATGACATTTCATTAGTTCAACTTGAATGAATGACTATCAAGAATAAAAAGACCAAAAATTCAAAGGTATAAATATTCCATTTGCAACTGAAATATTTTGGTACATCTAGACAAGAGCATGTGAAATGAATTCAAGCATAATTTTTCCATACACCTTCAAATCAGATTTACAAGATAACACAAAGAGGATAACACATAAACTAAAGAAGAAACATTTCTGAAACATTCATACCACAAATATCTCTGCAATTCAATTGGAATCTCTTCAGCATCCAAGCATACTCATTAACACAGGTCACAGCATAAAACTACAATAGTTTCCCAGCAATAATGTAACCAACAACAACCTTCTTCATATCTATTAACCATATTAAATAGACAATACATAAAATATGATAAATATCTAAGTTTGTTGCATCGCTAATCCAACAGAGGATCGAACCAAAATTTAAAAAGAGGGAAGTTTTTCTATTGTTTTGAGTCCTTTTCTTCTTTTAATGAAAAAAACAAAAGCCATAAAACCTTCATAATTTTATCTAAAATAAGAAAAACTAAATGTGTGAAATAAGCAACTCTATCTTTGAAATCCATATCTTCATGAGCCCAATAAAGTAGTAAAAAGCAGGGATAGTTGGTGTTGACTGTACAACGACTATGCAGCGACTTGGTGAGCATTTTTTCCTTCCAAAACTAACACATCGCTGGCTGCTGAAGATGTGAATTGGCTGCCACACCTTCTCTGCGTTCATATATTCAAACTCTGACAAGTGGATTCCTCCCATTATGTGTGCAAGTGTATAGGCAAGGCATGCGCAGTGGCTGCATAACTCCTGCGCAATGCATTTTCCAAAACTGCCTCTTAAGTGCCCTCCAATCTTAACAAAACACCATCATACTGCTCCAAAAGCATTGAAATGTCCATAAATTCATCAAAAACACCTATAACTCTCGACATGCATCTAAAATTTCAAAAATCTGAATTTACAAATCCAATTTCCAAACAAATTTCATAATTATGGTAGCAGGAAATCGTGAAAATTGGGTCTCCAAGTGACACTTGTAGTTCCCACACCGTGACACTTGTGCATAATACGAGATAGGATTTTGTTATTTTGCCCATTATCGACACAAACATCCTTCGGTTTTGAAAAATCACTTCCATCTGTTAGAAAAATATGCCAAAAACAATGACTGAAATAGGAGGAAAATGCAGAATTTTAGTTTTTGGAAAAATAGTCCTCCAACAGTGTTTAATATCTCCAAAATCATAACCCCTGTGCAGAAAAAAGAGATGTTTTCTGTAGATGAACTTGTTTTTGAGAAAAATCTCTCTCAGTTTCCTCAAATTTTTCCCCACCTCCTCAGAATATGCTCTGCAAAACCATGGCTAAAACAGAGTATTTGTGCAGTTCGAAAAATAGGCTTTGAATATGCAATCAAATCTCCCGATCCGTGACACCTGTGAAAAATCGAGAAGAGATTATTCTTCTTTGGTCTGTCCTTGAGAAAAATCTCTTTCAGTTTCCCAAAATTCTCCTTCATGTGATTGGAAACTATTCTGCAAAATGGTGACTAAAACAGTCAATTTCAGAGGAAATTGCATTGCAAAGTGTAGAAGACCTCCATGCTTGACATGATTGCTGATGCTTTTGAACAAAATTGAGAAAATAGGTGTGCTTGTGTATGAGGTACATGGGTAATGTTTACTCATCATGTGCAATGATGTTTTAGCAAGGGGGATTTAGGCCTAGGATAAAATGGACTTAGGCTTAGGATAAAGGGGATTTAGGCCTAAATAGGAATAAGGGGTGGCATGGATATTTTGAAATAGGGGATAATTCAAAAGAATGAGGGGATAAGGGAATAGCATATGTAGGACTAAGGGAACAAATAGAATAGGGAAAAATAGGGAATATAGCATGAAGGAATAAATAATGTATGATGAGGGAGAAAATTGTAATGTAACCATATTGCTTTGACATCATTCCCTTTTACTGTAATCCCATTGTTCAGTTGAACGACTCTAACAAACTCCCAAAACTCTAACTAAAAAATCATGATGAAAACTCTCAAAACTCAAACCCCCTTCCCATTAATGATTAAGACTTTTATGACCAAATGAAAACTACTTTCATAATGACTTCCCAGGAAGTGGTTAGTCCAACTCATAACAGTGAACAAGTTTGTGAGTTTGACCCTTTGTATGACAACAAAATTATGAATTTTCGAAGACCCTCAACTAGTAATAAACTAACCGACCCTAACAAAACCAAGGCCCGCTGGCCTCATCAGTTTCATATAGTCATTCATTTAATTAATAGAGGTCGTCTACCTCTTCATACACGGGTCATTCAAACCATATTTATAGGCTTCATAATAATAGAAGAATAAACCATTTCCTAAATAACACATTAAAATAGAACTTCTACCTAGGAAGTCACAGTCCTTATTGTTAACATGAGTGATTCATCAACACAATAGCCAGATATTCAAACTTGTTAATGTTATAAATCTATCATCAACAAAGATTCGCATCCCTTCATACTCAGGCACTTACAAGATTCATACAATCATTGCATACAAGCCTTTTTTACTAAGATTATGTCCAAATCATACAGAAAGTTGAAACCAGTCCATATTCATGCCTTCAAAATAAAAATGATCATTCATACAGGAATCATCATTCCTTGAAATATCACAATATTGAACCAGCACATTAAACCATATCAACGTAGGAATTAAACCAACACATTAAGCATGTGCACAACAATCAATGCATAAAGGATTGAATATACTTATCTTAATAAAATGTGCTCAATAACTAAGATTGAGACTTCAACTCTCAACCCAACTGTAGAAAAGTTGCAACACATTCTTTCTTACAAATTTCAACCCTGAGCCAGATTCCAAAACTTGAGGTAGAATGCTTTCAAAGGAGTTTTAAACCAATAGTATCAGCTGAAACAAGGTGTCTAGAGGCTATCTCACCTCCACCCACTAGCTATCCAAACAAATAAACATAGTGAACCACTTTTCTCACAACATCCAACATCCACTCAGACGATTAAACCAATATCATTTGTTGAAATAGGGTGTCTAAAGGCCACATAACCTTCATCCACCAGTTATTCAATGATTTCACATTAGGCGGGGAACTCTTTCCTTTATACAAAGGGACTTATAACATCCCAATATCTCTAGGGATTTGGACACAAAGAGTCTCAATTCAGATGTGGAGAGAGATCTAAATTAATGATAAGGAGTTTTATCAATTGAGTTACCTCTAAAGGAATAAGATTTCACTCTCCAGCAGCTTAGTGGCCTCTCCACCTATGTTTTTACACCAATCCCATGGAACTATCATCGGGAGTTATCAACCCACTATATTTGTGTGCCTCCACCTCTCAAGGTTATCAACAAGCACAGTCTCCAGTGGATTTATCAACCCTGTAAGGCACAACCATTGCTTACAGATTATCAACCAACAAACCCTTTGGTTTGCTCAGTTGGACTATCATCTGAGCTTCCCTTCTCCCTTAATTCTCTCAATCCTGATATCTTCTCTTCCCTCTCAGCAAATGTGCTTTCTCACCAAGAGCCTCTCGACCTCCCCTTTTTCATGTCCCCTTCTATACATGTGTGCATGAATTATGTATGATTTCACATACCTTCTCAGCCTCCTTTCTCTGTTTAGTAGGAGCCTCTCAGCCTCCTTTTCTTTCTTTGTGTGCGTCGGGTCTCTCCCTTCAACGCATGAGAGAATGTAGTTTCCTTAATATTCTCCTCCTTTCATCCATTGACTGAATGAGGGAGTAACCTTCTGCCTTCTCAACCACGATGGTTTTGTCCTTTTCCTAGTGGTCTACATAGACCAACAAACCTCAACAGTGCAGCCCATACTACCCGTTTAATTTTTTCTATCCTTTGCTTGTAGTTCTTTGCCACAAACACATGGGATTGTCCTTCCTATGTCTGGTTGAATTAATACATAATCATCCCATTAAAACCCACTCAGTTAGCCCAGGACTCATATTTAAAACAACTCACTTTCTAAAGAAATCTCCCTCCTCATATAATGGAATCTGTATCCCTCTCTCAGCCATTTTAATTTATAAGTACATAATTACAAGGAGAGTTTTACAAGGGGAATTAACCCACAAGCGATGTCACATACATACTTTTTTCCCACTCCTCGAAACATACATATGTCCATCTCCAAATGTTAAGGTCTTTCCATCTCGTGGATACATACCTCCATTTCCCAAGACATATTTGTTCTCATTTACAACAGATGTTATCACTCAGAATTAACCTCAAGGCTGAGAAAAGGCAATTCCAAGGTAACCACAGATTAAGCTTTCAATATGGCATCTAGCCATGCCAGACCAGAGAGGACCCTCTCTTTGCCAACAATATGTGGCTACAATGAATGAAATTTTAGGCTAGCTATGGAGTATGGGAATTTTGTTTGAAAGTTTTGGGTCAAAATAGCAAGAGAAAGGATAATTGGGCTATGGAGTCGATGCCAGTTTCTGCCGGCAAACTTGGGGCAAAGTAAGTGCCATGTTCAGTCAGATAGAAGATTGCAAATGTGAGAAGAATAGAGGAGTGAAAGCCTGTTGCCCTGCAGGCGTCAAACAGGGATGGATCTCCAGGAGTATCTTTAGACGAACGAGAAACACAGGGTTGCTCAACAGAGCATCTAACCAAGGATGAATTCTGCAAAGACAACCACTACATCTAACAGCAAAATCATCATGAAAGGAGCATCATATGGGATGAATTCCTAGCATATCACTTAGATAATGTTGTAAAAAGGCAGAAAAACAAAATATGTAAGTGAATTATAGGAAAAACATATTGAACAATAACATCGTGATGGATCCCAGTTCCATAGGGTAGAAAACAACTTTATTAAAATGATATTCATGAAATTTTACACAGTACCAAGCAGCCTCTCTGCTATCAAAATCGAACCCTTACATCTTCAAACTAATCCTATTCATAATATTACATATTAATTATTGATTCCTAAACATAGGAATCAAAATAATTAAAATAGAAAAACAAAAAAAAACCGAAATATGTTTTTATGCGGTCAAATTACCTAAATTAAATTAGAACAAAATAACCTAATTAAATCTCAAAAATAAAAAGGAACAATTAATTTGCTGCCACAAGTCGAATTGCCAAAGTCTTTTGTGGAACATCGCTAGAAATTTGGGATAATCTGGGATGTTGATCCACTCATCCTCCACCTGCGCCCTGTAGATGGCTTGGATGCCCAAAAATCTTTGCCATCTATTTGTTGAATGATTTGAACACTGCCACCTCTCCTTTGAAAAATTAAGCGCTGCTGATTTCATGGCAGGGACACTTGCCCTCTGTAATACGTGTTCGTTTATGGGACTGCATGGATGGGGTGGTTGTAATCATCAATAAAATGATTGGTGTTTGATGAGCGGTGAGAGATGGAAAAATGAATGAAGAATCGCTCATCACTTGCAGCAAACACTTTCAATGTCAAACGATGTTTATGTCCATCAAAGCGCTCGAGTAGCTATGGTCACCATTAAGGTCACTTGTGGTCAAGCCTCCACAAAGGAATTATGCTTTTGCTCTTCCTTTTCAGCAGGATATAATGATTTGAAGACACAACGACACGGGCCATCTCCAACCATAGGCATAGCAGTCCATGTCTTTTTGCATTCCTCTACGCGCAGCGCTAAACCCAGGAGCACAGCGCCACAACCATATTAGCTTGACTTTCAATTTTATTTTTACTTGACTTCAAATTTTGACTTGTGTGTGTTGTTGATGCAGGGGCACTGCACTGGTCCTTTGTCTATTAGTCGGCTCGCAGTTCAAGGAGGCAAAACTACTTCCAGATCCTGGCACTGTTCAGGAGTTAAAGAATCTGGGAACTCTACAGAGAAATGAATGTACATATTACCCTTCATGAATGGCCGCTGGTAAACAGGAATTCCTTCATCATTAATAGCCTTGAAATGACCTGGATTAACAACTTCACCGGGACTAGATTTAATAAGCAGTTTCCGACCATCCAGATGGGTCAATATAAACTGAAACCCACACAATGACTCTGCCAATGATAAAGTATGCTCAACGAAAATATCGTCTCCCTTTCTCTTGAATTTGGGATGCTCCTTTTGTTGAACTACAAATACAATGTCAACAATAACTATGTCGGGCACTTCATCTGCTTCACCTTGGAAAGTGATCCTCTGACCATTTTGCATTCCCTTCTCAATTGTGACCTCGAGCCTTTTCTTATCGGGTAAGACTTTTTCACCCTTGTATTGTGGGCACATAAAATTTCGAGATGGTGCAACTTCTTTTATCCAATTGTAAAGGTCCTCCAATGATACTTTCAAGGGATGAACAACCTCTTCACCTCTCCTTTGCCTTCGGGTTCCCTTGCTGCTACCACCTCCAAAATGATTTCCACCGAAGAACAACTAGAATATGTCAAATGGATCATGACCGTCGCCACTACCCTTTCCTTATTGCTGCCAGCACATACTGAAGGACATGTTGATGGAGATCCATCCTGAATTGGTCATTCAAAGCCTCATAAAGGGGAATAGAAGAATTATTAGGCTCTGAAAATCCATCTTCATGCACAATAATAAGAATATTATGGGAACGGTCCTCAATATATTCAAGCATTGCCTGCTTGCTTTGTGGTACAACTGGCATACCAAAACAATGATCCATTGCCAGTGAGGGGAATTCCATCTCGTTCCACTACAATTCCAATGGAAATATCTTGAGCATAATCTCTTGATATAAGTTCACCTTTTCTTGGAACATCAAAACAATACATGGTAACATAGTGATTGACACCACTGAAGTCCAATGACCCTTGTAACTTTTGAGCCTGTTCCTTTGTAAATGAAGGTAACCGAGAACCCATTATATTCCTCATGCTCCCTAGATAGTCTCGAGAAACAAATGAGTCTAAAAACCAGCTCACCATAAAATCATTTGCTCTTTGAGTAGTAGCCACATCTCTGGATTTATTAGTAAGAGGTATCATCCAATTTACTAAAATTATTAATCCAATCCATCCCTTCTGCTTTGCCTGATAGGTTTTCATGTACAGCTCCACAGCAGCTATATGTGATAGCAAAACATGGTGACCAACAGTATAAGGCTCAACAATTGAGTTTCCAGCAGTACAATTTCCAAATGGTTGGGAGCATCATTGAGGTGGGAAAAAGCCTTGGTCATATCCTGCAGTGGCAAATATATTGGGCTCATTGAAAGTGGACCTGTTAACACCCAGGTTGTTCCCTATAACTCCCAAGGGAATACGGCCGGGATAACCACTAACCAACCTTTGGATTATAGATCCTAGCCTATCTATAATCAGAGAGGGCTCTCTCGTTAAGTTCCAGATATGCTTTGTGAGTATTTTAGGCTAGTAAAAAGTTTTAGTTTCCTGTTTAATACTTTGGTTGGTGAAATTTTGTTGTAAGAAGGGCATGAAGAGTGCAGAAGGAGCTAATCCATTGGGCATATGGAGTCAGAAAAGTGAGATAGTTCTGGTGCCTGTGATGGAGAAAGTTTTGCTGCAAGGATAGATGGCTATTGTTAATATAATTTCCGATTTAGTGAGTGAAACAATGGGATATGGAAGTTACTGACAGTGTGATATCAATTTGAAACAACAATCTCTACTTAGTAGCAATAAATGAATTACCAAATAGTGACTGTGAGATATTCAGAGCTTATTGGAGCAGATTAAGAATTCCAATTTAAAACAGTTGAAAGTTATGAAAAACATTTATAGTGAAGATAGATTGAGATCAGGGTGTTCCATGACAAATCCTGAGCTATTCTTTTTCTTTCTTTCCTAGATTTAGAACAACATGTGAGAGTTATGCGTTAAGACAAATAATAGAAACATTAACAGAGATAGAGAAACACTTATTATATCAAGCCATAGCACTAGAATCCTGTAGCATTCAATGGTTCCAATCACAGCATGCACCAGTAAGACTCAGTTCCTGCAAACTCCAAACTTTATTTATAACATCCTTCTGCAAGTTACAGCCGAGTTCTCATTTCTTCATAAGAGAAACACCAAAAATAACAACAACCCCTTGAAATTTTGTGCGAGGGGGAATATATACAATAGGTTTTACAAAATATCTGAATTTTGATTCATTTGATACATTAATTATGCTCACCAACTTTACAAAATATCAGATAAGAAAGTTATTGCTACTCTGAATGCAAGATAAATGGTCTTTAATGTTGTCAGGTCTCTTCTTGACCTTTGGAGGAGACTGAGTCGGTTGAGCATTTCTGCTTTAATGTTGTATGATGTGTCTTTATGCTCTATCATGTTGAAGCTTTTCTCGGCCCTGCTACCTGTAGCTGTCATTGCTGCTTTTGGTGGCCGAATCTTCCTGTTGAGGTGATTCATTCCACCTTTTGGTCATAGTATATGCACCACACTTTCTGAATGTGATGACTTATATATTTCGATGACAAAATTTAGATGAAACCCCTTGTTTATAATAATAACTGTATCATGGAGGCCCACCAATCTTGCGTAGGCAATTGATGCCTCAAAATTGCATCCATGGTCTCATCTGCCTCTGTGTATTTGTAGAAGTTCGGAGGCACTTCA